>VXAB01001327.1:283703-388691 GCA_013399175.1 Odontophorus gujanensis
TGCCACCCTCCCTTGCCTATCCTGTTTCTGTAACTAGCCTAAGCTAGTCAGTAGTGTTTGTTGTTTTTTTTTTTTTCCAGAAGAAGGAAAAGCATCTGAACTTTGGCATCAAAACCCACTGGAAACTGGCCATTGCCTAGAACGTAACTGAGCCCTGCTGCTCAAGTTTCATTACAGCAAGGTTTCCCAAGAGAAAGCACTGTGAGGACTGAGAGCAAGGAGTTTTCTTCTACCTGGGAGACAGGGTATCTGCAGCTCTGAAATACACATGCCATTCATCCTCCTTAAAAGATATCTGCAGCCTGACACCATCTTAGCAGGGAGAACATTCTTGCTGCCAGCCACAGGTGCCCAAGAGCTTGGGTTCTGGAGCTGGCAATCCATCCACCCTGAGTATCCCTTCCCATGCAGAAGCAGGCAACACAGAGGAAGAACAGGGCCCACACAGGGTTGCACCCCACATGGGAAAAGTAGGGAGCGGATTGAGTTGCAGCCCGCTCCTGCATAAGTCTGCACCTGCACGAGTTCGCACAGTTTCACTCTTTTCCCCCAGATTCCACCTCACTCCCTAGGCACACTGTAGTTCAGGTAGTGATGGTAGTGGCTCCTTCCAAGGCTGTCCCATCCCGTTATTTCATGGAGCTGGTGAGTGCCTTGCAGTGGATGGATGCGCTGCTCAGCTTGCCACTCTAATCTCTTCCCACCATATGCAGGAGCGGTTATAAAGATAAAAGAGAGGCTGGAAACTGTTGTTGTATCAAAGCAGATCTGTGGTATCCAGATTCTGTGTGGTTCTATTGTATTCTCCTGTGCTGGCTCTCTATTTTTAAAATCTAAGCTAGGAAAAATAAATTACGCTCGACCTGAGAGTGAAGAAGTTTTCTTTCATACTGGCATCTTAACTTTATCTGATAATGAGACTCAAGTAATTTCCTTGAGTTTCAGCTGTAGCAAGTAATGAAACAGTGAAATCTTTCTTCACTGATTAACAGCATCAGGCTTCCAGGGAATGCTGCCACCACCACTGATGCAATTCTCTACTCTCAGTGAACATTAGAAATTCACAGGTAATGCTAACCTTGCTGGCGTCCTCTCCCTTTCTTCATTATTATCTCCCTCTCCCTTAGTATTTCAGTAAGCACTGAAGGAGAACAACTTCCTAAATCATTACACTGGTTTAAACCTCACAAGATCTTGGAGGGAAAACAGGAGTTTGAGATTAGTGGGTTTATTTTTTGGGGTTTTGAATCCTGAAAGGTCACAATATCAAGACATTTTCTCATGTCCAGGAGAGGAGGCTTACTTATTCTCTCTTGATATTTCCTCACTGTTTCCTTGCATTACCAAGAGAGAAATACCTCATCCAAAGAAATCCAATGAAATCTATTAGCTTCCAACGGCTCTGATCAGCCTGGTAGGCTGGTGGTCAAACAGCCAGCACTAGTTTCATCCAGATAAAAGCTTATCTATCTGCTTACAAGGCTGAAGCTGCTGCATACAGGCTGTGTAACAAATCCACATTATTTTTAATTATATGAATTCCACTTTTAATTATATGAATTCCACATCCTCTCTTAAAAGTTTTCTGATGCCTTAACACATCAAAGCTAGCAGTGAGAAAACTGTAGAAGGTTCGGCTGTGGGTTTGTCTAAGAATTCCAAGACCCAGTGATTGCATTTCACAGCAGATATCCACCTGCAAAGCTACTCTCAGACCCTGCAGTGACACACTGGGTTTCTTTTTTCAGTCAGAAGAACACAGATAGCCACATGCAGAAGCAATCTCATTTTGCAAAGAAATAGTAGTGTTGTAACTAAGACCAATTATGACAATAACCGATAGCTGTGTTACAGAACAATCTGAAGGTAGTGTAGAGAAGCTTTTTTCAAAATAGTTAGTAATTTTGGTTTGCAATTGGATGTGTCTAGTTCCCAGTGAATACCTGTTTTCTGGCAACAAAACACCTCCCTCCAAATTTCAGAAGCTAGGCACCAAAAAACACAGACACCCCAAAATATGCCAAACACTTTGTCCACAGCAGGTCACAAACTCTTTCATTCTTGAGAAAATGTTGTGGAATTACAAAGCTGTGGATAGAACTTCCAGAAGATTTGTTCCCTTTCCAAACATCATGTGTATCATTTTGGCTGATGCTCAAACCTGCTGCTCGCAGTGTCTGTGCAGCCTCCAGAGACAGATTATGATGCTAACCCTGAAATCTGCAGCAACCACTTGCCTGCCTACAACAGAAGTCAGGTGCGCACGCTCACGCATAAGCTTACTATTTGGGTATTAATTAAATAAGCTTTCAAAAATAGTTTAAGCAAATTAGTTCCTGACACATTGCACATCTTGTGCTTTCCATTTGTGGCCTTTCATTCGTAAGCGATCATCCACAGTGTGAAAAGAAGCACACTTCACTCTAATTAGGGAGGAGCTAATTATCCTCCATCAATTAGATCCTACAACACTTATCTGTAAACAGTTGCTGGAAAGGTACATAACAGATTAGTGACTGAAGACCTAATTAATAAGGAATAATGAGCTCCTTCCTGCATGAGATTGAGGAAGTATGCTTTCACTCCTCGAAAAAGCCTCATGGTAAGAGACATAAAGCTGACCACAGTTGTGGCAGGAGACATTATACACAAAACCTTCCACATTTTTACATCAGATCCATTCCAAGTGCTTTCCTGACTTGGCTTTGTGGCAATGCTTCATCACTTCCTGCACTACCAATGTGGTTGTACCTTCCTGGTGTGCACACCAGGAGAGCGAAGTACCAGTAGGGACAGAAACTGTGACAGCTTTGGGGTGGGCAGGGGGCATGGGCTCTATTCTGGGTCTTCACTGCCACTGATGCAATGAGTTTCTTCCTGTTCTGCCACAGGACACATGGACACCAGCTGATTTTCATTGTGTTCTGTGAAAATTCCATGCATAGAAAATCCATCAGTGCTATCTTTCTTCCACTGGTCTCATGCTGAATGGACCTACACCTCTTGGATCATGTTTTCTGAGCAATGCCTCAGCTTCTGAGCCCTGCTATATTGTTCTCCTCTGCCTCTGTGCATCTTAAATTATGGTCTCCACTACTGCCCTATTTACACCAAAGAGGACTTAGCGCTGTCAAACAAAGAGAAATACTTCTCTCACGTGCTACCATAGTGAAAAATGGAGTGAAAAAAGCTCTTTTTTTATGACAACAGTTGTTACCAACTGCCTGAGGCCAGAACAGAGCAAGCCCTATTTTATCTGAGGTCTTATCTTTCTCCATAGAAGTAAGATATGCTGATGCATCAGTGAATTAATGACATTACTAGATATACAGATGGAGAAGAAAAAATTTGAAGAAGTCCAGTAGGACTCCTGTAGCGTGGCACAGAAAACACAAGCCACTCCATTCTGGGTAGAGATAAGTACAGACCTGAGAAGCAGTCAATCCTACTGGACCACACTTGACCAGCTGCATACATGATAGTCTCCAGAGCACTGTTCAAGCCAAGATGTGCCACATTCATGGCTTTCTCCTTACTCATTTGCACGACTATCCCATAAGATTTAGATTGGTTCAGCATGATTTGCTTGTGACAAAGCCATGCTGGTCGAGTTTTTAACAACATTTAAAATCCTGTTTGTATTACAGGAAGGGCAGTTAACTTGTTGGGTCTTTCTGCAGTTCTTGAAATTAGGCAGTCTGGTGAAACATTTCCAAGCTATACTTTCTCCAGTATATATTTATTTGTTTCAGACAGGAATCAACCTGGTTAATCTTCAGACCTTTAAGATCTCTGAGTTGAACACTGAATTTCTCAGCCCTTGTGCCTCATCTGCTGTGTGCATTTCTTTTCATTAAGTTAAAGATGTTTGTTTTTCTCAGTGTACTTACAGAAAAGTGGCATTTTCAATTTCTTCCTAATTGGTTTTGTATGTTAATTTTTTTTCTGGTTGCACCCCAGCATGCCTGCACTGCTTTCTTACAGTCACTGTCACTTCTGAATCTCTGCTTCTACCTATCACATAATTCCCTTTGATTTCAGGGTTTTGGCTTCTGGTGCAGTAGGATTCTGATCTCCTGCTCAGGTTCCTCTTTCTTTCACATCAGGATAACTTACTATTCTTCTTTTGTTCATGGCAGTTTCAGTAACTGACAGTCCATTTATCTTTCGGATTATCTTCCCAAAAGACACACATTTACTTGTTTCCCAGGCTTGTTGATGTCTGCTTTTTGAAGTTCATTACCCTTTTTCTGCTTCTTTCACTTCTTAATTTTCTCAGAACAGTGATTCTGTTGTTTCATGGTTGCTTTCACTCAAATTACCTTCTACTTCTGGTTTATCTCCATCCATTCCTGTGCAGAATCAAATCTGCAAGCAGACACTGCTCAGAGATTTTCAGTGCTATGAGCCCTGTGCTTGGGTAGTATGGAATATGAGCAGACATGCATAGAAGTGTTGTTCAGGTGCACACCAAGATGTCCCTGAGGCATCTCTTACCCTCCAGTCAATAGAGGACACACATGCCAAGTTGAGGTAAAACCGGACACTAGGCTCCTTTAAATATTCTCAATTCTATCAGTAGTAAGTTAAAATATCAGGAAACATATGCTATATAACAAGAATTTATTTCAACATAACAGTAAGTTAATCGATAATCCTATGAATGTCCTCCAAAATTTGTTCTATACCACATCAGACAAGTGCCTTGCTCTGAAGCCCTTGAGAAGTTAAGAAATTATTCCCAAGGAGTTGTTGGCAGAGGTTGTACAGAACAGAAAAACAGCTCAGAAGTTCAAGTCCCAGAAAATACTCTGTCAGTAATGAGATCGCTCCTGTTAGTTCAAGAATCTCTTTGAATGATTGCAAAGGGGCAGATGGACAAATATTTCCTAAGGGGAGCTGGGCCCAGGTTGTGTCAGGCTTTCCTTTAAGCAGAGGCATAAGTAGAAAGGGGCACTCTTGTAGGGGGGGAACAGCAGTGGGAAGGCTGGCCAGGTTCCCAAGTGCTGCTCCAGCATATGAAGTAATCACACAGATAAACACCGCTCACAGGACCTGCAGCTCTGCATCCCCACAGACAGGCAAAACAGGGGGAATAGTCACCATTTAATGCACCAAAAAAAAAAAAAAAAAAGATTTATTAAAGTTTCTGTGTGGTTTTTGAGGAGAAGATCTACGAGATGATCTGTTCCTTCTGCTCAGCATGAATAAAGCCTCAGCTGGAGTACTGCCTCCAGTTTTGGGCACCACACTTCAAGGAAGTTGAGGACTAATGGAAAAGTATTTAGCAGGATGCCACATGAACAGAGGTCTAGAAGGGACTGCTTTGATAAACATCATGTTAAATAATATTATCTTATTCAGAGGGGAAGAAACAGAAGAAAGGAAAAGACTTTTTGTAAATGAAAAGATTTTTGTCTAAGAAAACCCGGTGCTCACAATGAAGAAAAGGAACAGATGTCCTGCAACACTACTGTTGGGAAGAACAGGTGAAACAACAGGGATGGGATTAGCCTGATAAAGCACAGGTGTCTACACCATAGGCATCGTCAGCTGAAGAAGTCAACATCAGCACAATCAGGGAAGGTTAGGGGGAGACTCATGTTGTCCTGAGGACATGACTATGGATGAATTGAACACTGCTTAATGCAGAGACTAGATACCTACTGACTGTCAAGGCAGCCAAGACCCTACTAGGTCATGAGAACGAGCCAAGGGTGTAATGACTTATGTTTGTCATCTTCAGCACACCAAGTACTGGTGAGGAAATGGCAGGAGGTATACATGCCCAGGAAAACAACGGAAGTCTGGTTTCACAGAGGAGGTTTCATTCCAGCCAGTAGATGCCAGCATAGCAGCAATCTCTGGTGTGACAGTGAGAAGACACAAGATGCTTGGGACCCTCATTCAGCTGTGCATCAATCAAAGGTGTAATGAGACTTCCACACCGTAAAGTTTTCATAGAAATCAAGGTGCAGTTGAAAGCAGTATTTCTCAAGCATCATAGCAACAAATTAAAAAGATAAACTTAACTGACAATGAATATTTATGTATTTATTCTGAATACATGCAATATAACTACAATATAAATAAATAAAATAAGATTTCAGTGAGAATAGGCTTAAAATTTTAAACTCTGCAAAATGAGGAGCCTTGGAATGTGAACATTTTCTACATATTTTTTTAAACAACTGACCCTGATCTACCTGCTCACATAGATCCCACAGGTATCAAATAATAAACTCTGAAAAAGCCATTCCAAGTAGGACAGAGATAACACACAATAAACTGCTACTCCCACTCTGATGAATTTGAACCAAGTCCCTGCTGCAGCCCAAATCCACAACAGTTTGAGTTAGCTCTGCGTTTTCCAAACTTTGTGCTCAGAGCACACCTGAATGGCACCATGGAAAAAAGAAGAAATGTCAGCATGGCTCCAGGTCCAGCCCCAGCACACACATGCATCATGCAGCGCTGTTTGGCCAGGGCTGTACTCACAGGTACTCACAACTTGCAAATGCTGATGCCTGTCTTTTGTGCCAAACAAATACTCCACCAAGGAATAAATCCATCACAATGCCAGCATCCTGCACAATTTTTCTACTTTCTTTTCGTATGTACCCGCCACTAGAGGTCATAGCGTATTTTCAACTCCAGAGAAGGCTGCCCTCAGTTAAACTCTGGTTGCTGAGCACAACAAAAAAATAATTATATCCTTTTCAATCAAGCTCTCTGCTTGAGGAGTTCCAACCTGAATGACTGATAAGAGGCAACTGACAAACTTTAAGCTTGTGATTTTTCCTTTCTTAGCATCCAACATATAGCCTGGGGCTTTAGGATTTATACACAAAGATGATCCCTTCAGCAATTTAGCTTAGTTTTCTTGTCCAGATTATCTGCTGTCATCTTTTCTTTTTTCTGGCTTTTGTTTTGTTTTTTAATCTATCCATTTAATTCAAGTGATTTCTGTGGGTTATAGTTTACCTGTGTACTTAAATGAACATACCCACACACTGAAGGATACACAGAATCTTCTGCTTGTCATACAAGTGAAGCAAAGCATTTTCTTAGCTGTTTTTTGCTTCATTTTACGTAGAGCTTCAAAGTCCTTGTTTTGGCCCTGGCACAGCTGGCTGAGAAGCTAATCTGCATGTTTGTCATGTTTGGTTCTTAGCAGAAGGAAAAGCAGTGAGTGGAAGTTCATATGTAAATAATCATTCTTTTCTTGCTTCCTTCCAGCCTTTCTCTGCCACATACATGACTTCTCTAGAGTCAGCTTTTGATTCTTTTTGGGAGAGCACTGAACCCAATTGATTTCATGTTCTCAGACATATCATTGGTGAATGACGACAAAGACCTCTGCTGGGATCTGCTCCCTAGCCCCTATTTTAAGGAAACCTAAGAAGTAACACAGATCATCTTTGGAAATGTAAAACATCTGAATGCTTTGCTAGTAGTGAGGAAGATATAACAAAAATTGGGATTTAATATCATTGACATCTGAGACTTGTGAACCATTGGCTAGTAAGTCTGGAGCAGATACTAGTGCTCTTGCTACGCCCTAACTCCAACTACTCATGGCTTAGTTACACTATGACTCTAGGCATCCATCTCCTCTCAATTTGGTGACTCCAGGTGGTGGAGGATTCGTCATGTTCCCCAGCTGGACAGCCGCAGCAAGGTGGAAAAGCCATTCAACTCTGTGGATGTGCACTGCTTATTGGACAGAGCCTGCTAATACTGATGACTCTGCTTGCTGTGTGTCTTTGTACCACTTGAGAGTGGACTGCAAAGCTCCAGGAGCTTCTTGACTTCGCCTCCCTGATTTCACACCTCCCCAGTGTTTAAAAATGCTGCAATCCTATGGTAAAGACATACATACCTTCCAAGTGAAGAATTACACCACCACCTTCTCACTGGGCTGTCTGTCACAAAGTCCTTGTTCCATCTCACCCACTTGGGCATCAGCTCCCTTTGGTCCCACACAGTCACCCGTGTGGAGCAGACCTCCTGGCTCCAATGAAGGGAACTGTCATTGCTAAGTCTTTAAGAGACTGCAGATGGATGAACAGATAGTCACCACCTTTTTAAGACCACTGCACCTTTGTTCTCTTTTTAAGAAGATATCATTAACCTTGTTTGAAAAAAAAATCCACAGGTTGGAGGGCAGTGGTTTGAGCACTGTATTCTTGTTTGGCTACACATGCTGCCCTTGATGCCAGCAGTTTACATCCTATCAAGGATTTAAGCTCTGCTGGGATTATGGCAAGGTTTTTATGATGGCTAAAAGCAGGGGTCACTCGAAGTAATTACGGCAGCTGTCCCTAAGGACACGAGCAGCTAACATGATTTATCACCATTGGCATCACAGCTCCCTGAGGTGCCAGGGAGCACAGAAGGCTGAAGTCATGCTAATGGGACACCTGCAGTATTTCTAGGCCTCCTGCTCTCAGCAGCAATAGTCCTCTTTGCAGCGTTCCCTAGAAAGCTTCAGGCTGGAGGAAGACTCAGAGAGAGGAGGAGAAAGAGAATCATTTTGTGATACCACACTTTTCATCACTGCTCTCAGAGGATGCTGTTCAGAGGCAGAGGGAAGAAGCTTGCTGGTTCTAGCAGGATGCAAACATGTTTGCTCCTGCCAAGGGTATTTACAAAGAGAGGAGAAAAATTGCATACCAAAAACATGTTCTGAGAAGAATGGATTACGGCTACAGCACAAGTGAAGGAGCCCTGGGAAACTTTCCCAAACTTGTTTTTAAGGTAAAAACATTTTCTGCATTATTATTTCAGAAGTACTAAGTAGACTCCCCAGTGTTATGGCGAAGTCTTGGCCTAATCACAATCTATGTATTCTTCTGTAGAAAATCCTCACCCATTTCCACCTGGAAGTGTCAAAAGAGTACAACTTGAGAAACTTAAGATGAACTACAATCTTGTAAGATTCCTGGAGTCAGTAGGGCCATGAAGTCTCACATCACAATGACAGGTACATACACAGTGCACCATTTATTTTCACTGTTAGATCCTCTCTACAAACACACACACAGTGAATAAAAATAATCCTATGGTTTATGTTCCATTGTTATTAGATCAGCTTCAAGGACCTGGAAGTTTCAGAATAAAGAGGCCTTTTCTTTTTCTAAAGGGATAACTGGCTCACACAGTTTTTATCATGTGCTTCTCACGGGGTCTGTATGGTCATTGCAAGGACACCTATAGAGGAAAGCAGCAAACAGAGGTAAAGCAAGCCCACTCTGACCTGTAGCAGCATTACTACAGATGGGAAAACAGCTCTAATTTTGTCTCTAATTTAGGAATAGCCTTTTTCTGTACCAAAATGCTTCACGAATAATTACCCATTGAAGTTTTCCTTAGTGTGCCAAAGCTTCCCACAGATGTTTTACAGGAGACAAAGAACACAAAGACGGTGATATTTCAGGATTATTTCCCCACTGCTGCAAATACAGCAGCTCTGTGTAGTCCGTCGACTTTGTAGTTACCCCTTCACGTCACTAGATGGCAGCAAGAACCCATACTTCAAAGCCCGATTGCCACCTCTAACCTGGGACCCTTTGATTTCACACCATCCCTTCTTGTTTCCCAAGTGGGGGAAGGCATTCACCCAGATGCTGGGGAGTAGGCCTCTGCTGGAAGAGCTTCCAGCCCATCTCAAATCAGTTGCTCCTGCAGGAAATACCTTCTCAGATCATCTTTGCACCATTAGCCCATACTTTCTTTAGCAACTGGTTTTCCGAGCTGCAAGTAGAACAGCAGAGGTCACGCAGAGCTTGGCGTAAGATAGCAGAGCGCTCTGGCCTGTGCTCTCTGCTAACTGTTCACAGTCACCAACCACAGGAAAGGCTCGCCTGCCACTGACAGTCGAGGCTCACCTAGAACTCCACAGGGGAGGGATCTCCAACAAGAGATCCTTCCCCAGTGGGGATCAGCCCTTAAATGGGTTCTGGGAGAGGTGGAGCCAGACTCCACCCCTTCTGGTCACACAGGTGAATTGCCTTCACCTGTGCTCCTGCAGCTGACTCAGTGCTCATCTCAGGTGATCCATCAGTGGTTCAGGCCATGATTCAACAGTTCCCATACACTTATCTATTTTTATAAGCACCTCTTTCCCCATATATACATACACTGATTTGCATACAGAGCTGCCTCCTGCTAAGCGCCATCTTGACCTGCATATGGAGAAGATACTCATCTGAATGACTGCTGGACAGTGGAATGCCAAAGTAGAATGCACAGACAGACAGTTTCTTTTGTTTTGGTCTGTTTTCAGTATTTGCTTACAGGCCACATATGCCCTTTGTCACCCAACAGGCCATGCATTATGCAGTATTTCCCCATGTGATATCCCATGACAGATCGCTTGCCAGGAGGATGACCACAACACAGCAAGCCGTCCCGCATGTCCCGCTGATGATGGTGCATTTGGTGCATACTCTCTAGGGGCAGCAGCAAGGATTAGGGTGTTCAAAATTTATGGCAACAGGCTGAACAAAACCTCTTGTAGCACAAGTGTAAGGTGCAATTAGGCTGCTCACAGGTTTGCTTTCCCCAGCCCTGTTCTCAGCATACAACCTGTGTTGTCCACATCAAACCTTGCACCCTTCACAAGTCTCTCAAACTAATGACAACATATCAGCTACCTGGAGAGATTAGATTATCTGTGGCTCTCAAGCTCTCTGTGAGGGAAGCCAAGTCACTTACACTGGGGTACAGCATCATTTGTCTTAGTATCATAGAATGGCTTGGGTTGGAACAGACGTTAAAGGCTCACACAGTTCCAACTCCCTGCCATGGACAGGCTGCCAGCCGCCTGCTGCCCAGGGCCCCATCCAACCTGGCCTTGAGTGCCTCCAGGGATGGAACACCTACAGCTTCTCTGGGCAGCCTGTGCCAGTGCCTCACTGCCATGAGTAAAGGACTTCCTTCTAACATCTAATCTAAATCTCTCCTCTTAATGGCTGAAAACCACTTCCCCTTGTCCTAACGCTATCAGACTGTGTAAAAAATTGATCTCTCTCTTGTTTGTAAAGGTCTTAAAGGTCTTCTGAGAGCCTTCCCTCCTATAGGCTGAACAAGCCCAACTCCCTCAGCCTTTCTTTATAGGAGAGGTGCTCCAGCCCTTTGGTCATCTTGTGACCCTTCTTTCTGTCACTCTCCATTTCTGCCTTTAAGTAATCATGACAGGACAAGACTGAGGTGAACCCTTGCCCCACAGCAACACAGTTCATTTATTCATACCATAAAATACAAAACATCAGTTCCCTCTATTCATCTTTTCAAGCTGCCTGCCACCTCCCTATCATTTCTTTGTGCCTATAAAAGCTAGGGCAGAGAGGCCAAGCAAGAAGAGAGAGGAAACATGAACAGGAGTGGCATAGTTACACCTTGCATGCACAGAGCACTCATAGGGAAGGAATAAGACAGGAGGCTGTGTAAATGAGCAGGGTTTTGCATGACACATGGCCAATGTATAATGTCAATATTGATAGTGATAGGGAAGGTGAGGCAAAAATTTTGTCAGTGCTTAGAGGAGGGAGGACAAAAAATGTGTATGCAGAAGGAAGAACATGTGAGGTGCCATACACAGACCAATGGTGCTTACTCCATATATGCAGACGGCTCAGGGTAAGGCTCCCCTGGGCAAGGAGACTGCCTTTGCACTCCTGGAATTTTCAGAGGTGTTTCTTCACCTTTATGGTTTTTGATCTTTTTGAGTCAAATTACACTACTGCATGTAGTAGACTAAAATTACACTGTTTTCCCCCTAACTGAAGACATCTTATGCAACTGTATACCTCCAAAGCCGAGACTTTAGGAAAATTATCATGTACTCTAACACTTAAAGCTATCAGACTTAGCCATATGAAAACATAAACCCCTCTCCTTGCAGCCTGCACCCAACCTATGGCCAAGCACAGCTCCAGTTCAGGCTCTGCACCCTATTGCAGTCTGGGAAGGTATCTTACACAGCTTCATTGTCAGCTTGAGGGAGCCATGAGCACTTCTGCTTTAAACCACTGCAGAACAATCTCTTGTTTGTCTGGGAGTGGCAGTCTGAAATTGCTTGCCCCAGTTTTACTGCATTTATGTGTGCCATCAGCAGACCAGATCCTGGCTTGGTAAAATCAGACTGTTTTGGTCCTACATGCTCATAGGGTATCTGTAACAGTGTAAACCACTGCCATCCAAGATTACTGCTACTCATCGTCCTTTCCATTTCCAAATCCCTCTCCAAATCTTAGGATGCTTTGTATTCTTGATCCATTTTACCACCAAGCCATCTCTATGAGAGCTCTCCTACTTCTCCAAAGCTCTACCAACGTTGCTCAACACCTGAAAAGATATGTTCTCCACAACATGAGCTCTAGGTGCCCTACCAGGCCCACCTCACCACCTTGCTGTCACCTCCCATGAGGCAGAGAGCTGTTCTCAGCTCCAGAAAAGCTAATTATCTTTTTCCCCACCAGCCTTGGCTCAGATAACTGCACAGGGCCTGAAACCTGCCAGCACTGACCTCAAATCCTTACTGCTCTCAGCCATGGAAAGCGAAGAGAAATGCACAAATGCTATTTTCTCTGTCTTGTAACTGTAATGGCCACTTCCCAAATCTCTCACCAATAGCAGAAGAGGCCAAAACATTCAGTGGTCTCTTAGCCAGACCCATATTTCGTGCTGTAAAGCTGCACAGCCACGTCTGGCTGTCCCAGCTCTCTTCTCCCTCCTTTGTTCAGACTTCCCAGCTCCTTTTCATCATTGCATTTCTAGGAGCAGATGAGGGGAAATATTATGTATTTAAGTTGAAATGAGCAGTCCTTTCATGCAGTCTACATGTGCTACTTCCTCCTCATTAAGGTTGCTTTCTCTCTGGTAAAGACTCTCCTACCAAACATGCCCTGGTGCTGTTTCTGGTTCCCCCAGCCCCAGCCGGCCTGTTGTTCATACTTACATCTGATATTATCAGATGATCTTGTTCAGGGAGCTTCATTTCTTTCAGAGTGCTTCATTTCTTTCAGGGTCCATGATTTCACTCATCTGACCTCTTCCTAGCATTTAATCCCAACTGCCCCAGCACAACCATACTAATGTTCTCATGTTGGCTGCTAACGAGCAGCTTTTCCCCACAACCAAGCTGTCCAGGTCCATCCAGTGGCAGCCACAGGGCTGTAGGAGGAAGTCATCAACATTTCCAGACCCTTCACAGCCTGCATCAACAGGAAAGTTATTCACACTTAAAGAAAGAAAGGTGTAATTTCAGTTTTTTTGAAGTCTTGTCAGAGGTGAATTGGTAATCCTTCTCTGAAGGTGCCATTTAACTCCCATCAGTTATGCTCAGCAGCTGCAGGAAGATCATTCCCCAGCCCTAGCCACTCCTCCAGCTACAGGACACAGATGAGGCTTTGGTTTAACATGGTTCTTGACTGAAACCCTCTGCCCTGCATGGAAGGTATCTGCCTGGGAGAGGGGAGTAACATCAGTATTCTCCCAGCCTTCCCCTTTCCCTGGGCTGTGCCTGCAGAAAGGGGAAAGCAGCAGAGGAAAGTCCCTGCAAAGCCCTTGAGTGTGCAAAGGACAGCAAGGTTATTTCCAAACTTGTAAAGGTTCTGTTTCTGCAAGTAATAGTGAAAGTGCCCATGTAGCAATGCCTGAAATATTTCAGAGACTTCCTTTATCTTCAGTGAAAAAGAATGAACCCTGCTTTGCTCCCGCAGAAGTTCTTACACCAGCAATCTGTGGCAAAACCGTTTTTATTTCAGCTAATGCAATGTTGCATCACCCCAGCAACCTGAGCCATGTTTGAATGCATCAAGAGGTAAGGCATCTGGAGAATGTAACCTACCTGTACCCAGCTGCTTTGTTGCCAGGGCTGCACCTGCATGCCTCAGTCCCCTGTGTACTCACTGCAGATGGTTTCCAGAGATCACCAACTGCACGATACAAGGCACTACATCACTGAGGATGAGAATCCTACTTTCTGGGGAAGGGACTTTGCTCCAGCTGATAGCTCAGTGTCACCATCCCTCGAGGCCACATCCAAAAGGATCTGGGGAGTGGAGGATGTGAACAGGGAGGGACAAGGACAGCTTCCCACAATCCCTCCAAGAATCACAAGTGATGCCCAACTCAGTTGTTTGGCCACCAGGACCCCTCTCTACAGGGTCAGCTGAGGGAAGCTGCACCCACCTGACATTTTGACTTGGATTCTAAAATTCCCCCAAAGATGCTGGAGAATGGAGAAAAGGTTGGACACTGACATCTGGGGTATCAGAGTAGGATTTTTCATCCAACCCTTGTGTGGGAACCACAGGGCAGGAGGGAGAGGCCTGCCCGGCACAGCACGTTGAGGCCACCTGTAGCAAGGGGAGCAATGGGCACACCTGGCACATGCAGGAGTGGTGTGTGTCTCATGCCTGTGCTCATCCCACATGGCAACAAGTGGGGGTAATGCTGTGGTGAACACGGTCTGCCAGACCCTGATGTGAGGCACTAACACCCACCTCCAATATCCAGAAATTCCTCCAGGCCCTCTAGGAGCAGAGGCAGAGTCCATCAGTGAGCAGAGGCTGGGCTACAGCACTTTGTGAAATCAGCTGGCCACTATTCCATGCTTTATTTATTTATTTATTTTTCTTTTATGAATCAGGCAGTTACAATAATCTGCTCTTGGATTCCCGGTCCTTGCTCTGTCTGTCTATCCATGGAATCCTTCCTGTAGAAGCAGAGCAGTGAGCCAAGCCAGCAGCCAAATATCTCATTGCACAGAAAGTCAGATGATTTCATCGCTTCTGGGAAGCAGAAGCAATGGGGCACCACTTGCATCTCAGTACACTGCTGGGGCCTGAGACAGACTGGCAGACTCATTAGAGGCACAAGTGAAATCTCTGACATTGTTTTTTATGCTCTCCACTTGTCTTTGCACCAGCAGTGAGACCCCTGCACAAGAAGTCCCCAGACAGAGTACCACTGTGCCCTGGCCCCAGAGCTTCTTAACAAAATGGCAGCCTTCATCTTCCCCAACCAAAGCAATGCTCTCTGCAGCCCAGCACCTCACTATCACTTCACTTCTCTACACCATGGATGGTTGCTCTGTATTTTAGTCTGGCATGTGCTGAAACATAATCATTTCTGGGAAGAAACCAGTCATCTCATCTGGACACTTTCCTGTACGAACTTCTGTAGGGAACCTGTTTAAGCAGGCTGGACTAGATGGCCTCCAAGTTCATTTCAAACTCCTAAGATTCTATGATCTCAGGTGCTTTTAGGTCATAATGTGCACATAAATAAATAGATAGATAATACAGTATCATTTATATAACAGTCATTATCTGTGATTGCATAATGATAGCTTGTGAATAATGGGTTTTATAATAATACCTCAGTGCCAAAGCTAAGTAGTTCTGACCGCCCCTGGCGCCAACACTTCCCATGTGACATCAGCTTAATGAAAAACACATAAACATCCACACAAATCCCTTAGCCTCGGACAGTTGCCTTCTCAGAGAAGATAAAGTGGGATCTCAGGGCATAGAAATGGCGAAGCCACCATCAGCATTCTATTTAGACCATAAGGCTAGGCCTGGCCATACAGCAGAGATAGCCAAAATATTCCAGCATGGCACCAGGAGGAGACACAGTACATGGGAAGGGAGAGGCACCACCAGCGCACTGCCTTGGGTGTCATTAGCTGCTGGAAGATGGAGACTGCCCAGTCTCAGTGCCCACCACCATGCAGAGCTTGTGTCCTGCAGACTAACCAGCCCATGCAGGGGTACAGGCCTGTCCCAGTGCACACTGGTCTCCCTGGGAAGTATGTGAACATGTAGCACAAAGCATGGCCAAAGACTCTGGTCTGAGGCTGCCCAAATCTAGACCTCAGTTAGGAATGATGAAAATAATTGTGAGGATTGTGGGCCACCAAAAACTTAAAATCAGGCTCTTGCTTTTAATTAGCTGTCACATGGTCATTTCTTGATGAATTATCCCATGTTTTTTATATACACAGAATCATAGAATGGCTTATGTTGGGGGGGATCTTAAAGATTATCTTGTTCCAACACCCTTGCCATGGGCAGGGCTGCCAGCCACTAGATCAGGCTGCTCAGAGCCCCAGCTAACTTGGCCTTGAGCACCGCCAGGGATGGGGTATCCACAGCTTCTCTGGACAATCTGTTCCAGTGCCTCACCATCCTCAGAATAAATAATTTCTTCTTAACATCTAACCTAAATCTCCCCTCTTAATGGTTTTAAATCACTCCCCCTTGTCCCATCACTGTCAGACCATGTAAAAAGTCAGTCCTCCCCCTCCTTGTAAGTTCCACTCAAGTACTGGAAGGCCTCAATGAGGGCTCCCCAGTGCCTTCTTCAAACTAAACAAGCCCAGCTCCCTCAACCCTTCTTCTGAGGAGAGGTGCTCCAGCCCTTTGATCATATTGTGGCCCTCCTTTGGACCTGCTCCAACAATTCCACATCCTCCCTGTAGAGAAGACCCCACGCTTTAACACAGTTCTCCAGACAGGGCCTTATCAGGGCACAATACCTCTCAGAGAGACCCCCCTCTCCCTGTTGCTCTCCCTTTTTTGATGCAGCCCAGGACACTGTTGGCCTTCCGGGCTGCAAGAACACTGCTGGCTCACATCCAGCTTATCATCCACCAGGAACCCCAAGTCCTCCACAGAGCTGCTGTCAGTGAATTCTTCTCCCAGTCTGTACCCATATTTGGGTTTATTTTGACTCAAGTGCAACATTTTGCACTTGGCCTTGTTAAACCTCACTAGGTTCTTCTGTGCCCACTTTTTGAGTGTGTCCAGGTCCCTCTGGATGGTGTCTCTCCCCCTTCTATTGTGTCAACTGCATCGCTCCGCTTGGTGTCATCAGCAAACTTGCTGAAGGTACACTTGATCCCACTGTCTATGTCATTGATAAAGATGCTGAAGAGCACTGGTCCCAAGATTGGACCCCTGGGAGACACCCTCATGACCAACCTCCACCTGGACATAGAGCCACTGACAACACCACTCTGGCTACAACATTCCAAATAATCCAAACAATTCTTTATCTGCCTGATAGTCCAGCCTTCAAATCCAACTCTCTCCAATTTAGAGATGAGGATGTGGTGCGGGATTATGTCAAAGGCCTTGCACAAGTCCAGGCAGATGACATCAATTGCCCTTCCTTAGACCACTGAAGCTGTCACTCTATCAGAGAAGGCCACCAGATTGGTCGGACATGATCTGTCCTTGGTAGAGCTATGCTGGCTGTCTTAGATCACTACCTTGTCCCACATGTGCCTTAACGTGTTTTCCAGAAGAATCTGCTATATGATCTTCCCAGCATAGACTTGAGGCTCACCAGTCTGTAGTTTTCCAAGCCTTCCTTTCTTAAAAATGGAAATGACGTTTCCCTTTTTCCAATCACTGNAGACCACTGAAGCTGTCACTCTATCAGAGAAGGCCACCAGATTGGTCGGACGTGATCTGTCCTTGGTAGAGCTATGCTGGCTGTCTTAGATCACTACCTTGTCCCACATCTGCCTTAACGTGTTTTCCAGAAGAATCTGCTATATGATCTTCCCAGCATAGACTTGAGGCTCACCAGTCTGAAGTTTTCCAAGCCTTCCTTTCTTAAAAATGGAAATGACGTTTCCCTTTTTCCAATCACTGGGGACTTTGCCAGACAGCCACAATTTTTCCAATATATATGGAGACTGACTTGGCAACCACTTCAACCAGTTCTTTCAAAACCCTGGGATGCATGTCATCGGGCCCCATAGACTTGAACACATTCGGCCTCATGAGGTAGTCTTGGACTTGCTCTGCACTTACACTGGGAGTGATTTTGCTTCCCTGGTCCCTGCTTAGAATTTTCAGGACACAAGAAGAGTGGGAAGCCTAACCACCCATGAACACTGAGGCAAAGAACTCATTAAGTACCTGAGCCTTCTCACTGTGTCTGTGGAAGCCAACTCCCAGTTTTCAGAGGTACATTCATCTGCGTGTCTCTTCTACCAGATGCCTTCTTGTTGTTTTTGCATCCCTCACCAAGTTCAATTCCACCTGCACCTTGGTTTACCTGATCCCACCCCTGCACACCTCGTCAGCACCCCTATATTCCTCCCAGGCCACCCTCCCCCACTTGCACTGCTTAGATATTTCCATTTTTCTCTTCAGCCTGAACAGCAGGGCCTTGCTCAGTCATGCTAGTTTCCTGCCTTGCCTGCCTGATTTCTTATTCTGAGGGATGGAAAGCTCCTCTGCTCTCAGAAAGGTGCCCTTAAAATGCTTCCAGTTCTGTTCTGTCCCTAAGGACAGTTTCCCCGTGGATCTCATCCAACAGCACTTCAAGTAGTCTGAAGTTTGCTCTCCTGAAGTTCAGGGTCCTGACTCCACTCTTTACCAGGACCACATTCCTCAAGATCATGAACATGACCAGAGCATGGCTGCTTCAGCCTTGGCTGCCTCTGACCTTCTTCTCTTTTATGATCTCTTCCATGTTGGTGAGCACCAGGTTCAGCAACGCTTCACCTCTTGTGGGTCTGTCCAGTAACTGAACCAGAAAGTTATTGTCAGTGGACTCCAGGAGTCTCCTGGATTGCTTACAGGTCACTATGTTGTTTTCCCAGCAGATGTCCAGATGATTGAAATCTCCTGCCAGGATGACAGCTTGCAAGTATGATGCTTCTTGCAGCTACAGCAAGAAAGCTTCAACAGGCTTCCCTTTATCAGATGGTCTGCAGTAAACCCTGGCCACCAGGTTTCCTTTATTGATTTGGGCCTTAATTTTAAACCACAATCTCCCAATCCATTCATGACTTTTTCTTGGAGACAGCTCTTCACAGTCCACCCATTTCTTAATATGAGAGCCACACCTCCACCCCTTTTACCTTGCCTATCCCTTCTGAAAAGCTCATAGCCCTCAATCATGGTATTCCAGTTATGTGAATCATCCCAGCATGTTTCTGTGACAGCAGTAAGATCATACTTTTCCAATTGCACCAGCTCCTCCTGCTTATTTCCATTGCTACATGCATTGGTATAGAGGCACATCAGCTGGGCTTTCAGACACTCTTCGTAGGAGCCCTCCCAAAAACACCTATGACAAATTAGAGGTTTTCCCTCACTGCTTCCTAAAGTGACAAGTGTTCCCTGACTCCTTCCCCTACTGCTCAGCAGTACATCCCCTTCACCCATCAAATCTAGTTTAAAGCCCTAATAACAAGCCCCACCAGCTTGCTGCCTAGCGTGGAACCCCAAGGGGCTGCTGGGAACCCTACTTCAGACCACGCACCAGAAAGACGTGGGATGATAGTGGGCCACCACAACAACATCATATCTGCTGTCCTTCCCTACTCAGGTCCTGCTGTGCCTTGAAGCATCTCTTCCCTCACTATTATGGCAATGCTCCCAAGGAGACTAGGCAAATACTCTTAAAATAGGAAAAGGTAATGTTAAAAAACAATTTGTTCCCAAAAGACATTTAGCTGAGTAAGCCCCAAGGTCCTGACATAACCTCCCCCCATATGTAGCATTTCCACTGGGCACCTTCACAGGATGCTCCCCAAAGCCTTCTTCTAGGAGCCCACCTGCAGACCCAGTCAAGCAGCAAGATGCTCACGCACACTTCCACAGTGAAAGCCAGTGCTCCCAGAATGGCTTCCCGACAGCTGCTGCTGCTGCTGCTTCTAGGACAGCCTGCAGCAGGATCTCCAGTAACAGGCTGTAGACACAGCCACTCACCTGGTCTTCAATTCAGTTCATTAACCAGGACACAGGAAATTTAATCATTCGCTAATTGACCAGACCTTAAGGTTTTCTCAAAGTCTATTTTGACACTGACAAAGCTCTTAGTGAGGCAAGATTGTACCCACTCATGCTAACAGGAGCTCAGTATCAGGAATGAATTTTTGTTTCTTTAGTACGTGATCATACTAAGGATAAGGAAACAAGCCATTTTCAACCTTAAGACAACTAGGGATTCTCCTGCTTGGAGGCCTCACTACTACCCTTCTTGGAAAAATTTCTGCAGCCTCACTTTGAGAAGCCACGGTTCTGACAATTTTCCCTTTTTTATAAAACCCAGGCACATTTTTGGGCAGGTGTAAACATCGGGCTGTTCCTCAGAAGCTCTGTCACCCAGCAACTATTCCAGCATTCCCACTTAACTTTAAAACACAGCTGCTCTAATTGCAAGGCTGCAGAAGATCAAATTAGGAAAAAGGATGACAAGAAAGAATTTTGTTGTTGAACATCACAGTACAGACTTGCTGCCTTGATCCCTGCAAGACTCAAGTGTTGCAGTCTCCTCACACAGACCACAGTTGACTGAAGCATCACTGAGAGATGGGAAACAGGAGTAGACACTTGGGGAGTCCTCTGTGTAAAGTAGGGAGGAGGAGGCACCTTTAAAGGACCTGTCACCTCTGGGTCACCGCTGAGGGGTGGGCAACTCAACACAGAGTTGAGCTTGGTCACCACACAGTGAAACCACTGAAAGTATCTCTTGGATGTAGCCCTGGAGGCTTTCTTGGAGGCCACTGGCATCTGCTGAGGAGGAAACATCCATATGAAGGCCATGAGACATGCAAAGCATGACAGAACTAGGTAGGGTGTGTAGGTGTTGCCCATGGGTTCACACGAACAAAACATCAACATGCTCACTGGCAGATCAGAGGAAGTGTTTTACGAGGATGATGTGGGTGACATTTGTCACAGCAGAGGGAAGAATGAAGCTGAAGGTAGTGCTGAAGTCAGCACTCACCTCTGTGAAGAAGTGAGTGTGGTAGTAGAAAGCTGCTATATACAATTTAAGATGACACTGGAACCTTAACAAACACAAGAGTTTAAAATCCAGGGTTTTAGTCATAAATAACCCTGAAATAAACGTCTGTTTGCTGAAGAATACCAGCCTTCATAATAAGTAAATGAACTGGGGGAGAATTGCATGTTAAAACTGGGAGCAAACCAAGCTTGAAGACATAAACTTGCTTTTGGGGTGGCAGGAGTAAGGGTGAGTGCCAGCTCCCTGAGCACGTGGTAAGTGAATTGAGGTGTGACCACATCGAGGCCTCTGTGATTTCTTCTCAGCTGCAAATCGCTCATGCTGGTTCAATCTGGAATTTTCACCATAGGAGAAAAATTCGGAAACGTTGAATTTCTCTTGGAAAACATTTTTTGCCCGAAGCTGCCAGGTGAGGAGCCAGCAGCTCACTTGTCCACCAGGTGGGGAGCCAGGAAGCTTGCCCACCATTGGCAGCTGGTAGCTGGCAGGACTCCAGGCACACAGCCTGACAACAGCTGGTTTATACCCTGAGTTTTATGGAATTTATATATTCCCATCACCATATTGGTTCTTCTATCATCAGCAGGCTTCTCTGATGGAAAACTGCTGTGCTGGAAGTATTGGCTCTGCTGCAACATGTCAGGTATGTTACTGTATGGACTGATGTGTTTCCACTGCGTCGTTACACACAAACAGAACAAAACTAGAGCATGCCCTGCAAAAATAACTCAATAAAAATGGGCACATTTAAGTATAATAATATTGGTGCTGAATTCATTCTGAGCAAACTGGTGGGAAAATATGCCTGTGCGTGACTGAAACTTTAAGCAGTTGGTGACAATGGTTACATGATTACAAAGGCAATGACAGGTGAAAACAGGCTTCTCCATCATTCCCTCAACACTCATCCCCCCAAAAATGTGTCCTCAAAGCCCAGACTCTCCAGATCAACCAGATAATCTGCTGAGGTGAAAAGCTCCCCACATGGCAAGTTGGGTTTTCAAGGGTGTGCCACTCAGATGGAAAATCCTGTCTCTGGGTGCTGAGTAATTTTAGCTAAGCTAGAAATACTTAGTAGTAAACATCACTTTAATATTTGATGCTCAAGAACATAGCTGTGATTGTCCCTTATAAACACAGAAGGATATGGGTGTGTGAGAAAACTGAGGAGTGTGTTTATCTGGAATTACACGGCTATGTAATGCCTCATTACAGCCTTTGACAACACAAACCACAAAACCTAGATATGCCACAAGGACAGGCTGGACTGAGAGAGTACAAGGATGAGGAAGGGGCTTGGAAGCAGAAGACTTGGCCTCCTGTATGTCCTTCAGCCTGGTACACTCCACATCGTGGTCCTCACCGGTGTGCAGGGATCCCGCACCCCATCTGCAGTGGGAAAACAGCAGCAGAATGTGGGAGCTAAGCCAGAACTCAGCCCACTCTCTATAAATGGATTAGCACAAATCTCAAAGGCTGTTAAGGAACTCAGGGGAGGCAGTGCATGCAGTTTGATTTCATTCATTTTTTAGAAAGTAGGTAAGAGTTGAGATTTTAGTTCCAAATATTCTAGCCCCTTTTATCCCGTACCTTTACAGTAAACACACCAGACATGTCTGAATTGTTCCCATAATTTTTTAACCAACTGTTCATCTTTTTAAGGACAGTTTAATTTAAAGTTTTACAACAAAATGTGAGAACTGTTTTTCACTATTTTTTTAATGTTGTACATACTGCATTTGGTAACATTAGAAGAAAAAAAAAAGTAAACCTCAGACAGAAAATAAATATATACTTTCATGAATGGATGCAGAGAGAGTGCAAAAAATTGCATCTTTAAATGTTTAAATGCTGAATCATACAACCAAAATTTTACAAAAGCACTTATCTCTTTATACGTCAGTTTTCTCATAAACACAAAAATATTTTAACAAATCTTACAAAGATCAAACCCTTTTGCCCTTCACCAGGATAAGAGCGGTGAAGAAAGTGTATTACCTGGAAGAAAGGAAGAAACCCAGATAAATAAAATGTAAGCTTAACCAAGTACCAGGGAAGTGACATCTAGACACTGAAGAGGATTTCACCCTTGTGCAGCACAGCGCAGGAGTCAGGTCCCTCTGAACAGTAGGGGCTGGCCCCTCTGAAGAGGGACTCACTTCCTCCTGTCGCAAGGAAATCATTCCCTTCCACACCATCCACCCAGCACAGCAGTAAATGCCTTGTGTCCTGCTCCTGCCTGTAAGAGCTGGAGACCATGGCCGGGCTGAGCCCAAAGCTGCCACCCCCAGTGAGCAGGCCCCGGTCGCAGGATGAGGTCTGTGATTGCTGCCAGTCCTGGTTGCACTCAGGACGATGACTTGGTGCTGGGCTCAGACACCTCAAATCACACTTTAAAAACAACAACAACAAAAAAAAAAAGCTCTTTTTTTTCTTTTTTTCCCTCAAAAATATGCAACACCATGGCAGTTGAAGAGATCTCACAAGGTGACATGTTGGTATCAGCAGGGTATATAGCAATTCACTTTTCTTTTCTAGACATTAGGCAAAATGAATGCTTAGAGCAGACCAGCCCCAAATAACTCATCTGAACTGAGGTTTCTCTGAAACAGGAAGAGGCAAGTAGCAGATACTGGAAAACAGAAGGAATAGAGGTTTTGCTGTGAAATACGGAGAGTTTGGGGTTAGGTAGAGATGATGGTGGCCCTGACAACACTCCAGGAGACACACACATATGGTGACATGGCCCAGCATCACAGCTGCAGCGTTGCCTGGCTCAGCACCACGTGTCCTACATCTGGTCACCCTACAGCTGGTGGCACTCATGAAGACACTTGGACAAAGTCCCTGTGCCACCAACCACATCTGCTGCATGTGTCTCAGCAAGCTGCAAGATGCAGGCACCTTCCTGAAATGTAAGAAACTCACTGCACATGCACTGCAGCATCACACATTCAACCTGTCTGGAATTTCCAAGCACGTAGCCACCAGAAGCAGCTGCTCCAGCTTGGACACTCAGAAGGCACAGACTAATGACAGAAGTCCCTGATTTTCAGCTAGGAAAAGAGAAACCTCCTTGGGAAGAAGGGGTGAGAGAAGGGGAAAGAATGAGGTCACGTCTTCTAAAAAGGTAGCAGATCCTGTCAACCACTGCCACCCTGTATAGTCCAAATTGCAGCAGTCACTAAAAGTCATGTAGTATTTGCTTGATACAGATCAGTAAGTTCACCTTTTGGCAGACAGCAGAAGAACCAATTCTCATTATTCCAGGAAAGGTAAATTTTCACGTTCTTACTGCAACCCACAAAAATTAGGGCCTGACCCTACATGTGAGGGAGATACCTTACAAGTGCTGTACAGCTAGAACACTGTTGATCTATTCTATTGTATATTTTAAAATATCTTATTGTACAAGTTTACCCTTTGGGGTAGACTAGAGATTCTAGGGGGATGGGGAGGGGTGTTGGATGCCTACAAGAGAATCTTTTTTCATGTATATAATAAAAACATGTATATAGGCTGTGTGTTTTTTTCACAGCGTATTTCCTAAGAACGTGAGGCTCAAAAGTTGTAGGGCTCCAACAAAGCAGCCCTTATTTAGGTATTCCAAGACAACCTCTCAAGTTTAAATGAGTTTTTCTAAACAAGCCAAGCTGGAATTCTCTATCTTTGGTCATTATCTCGGCATCAAATTTCTTAATAAAATCTGTGAGAAAATCATTAGAAGGCTTTTATCCTCACATAAAGAAATCTACTAATTTCCTCCAAAAATCTTTGGCCTGAGACAGGGGATGAAAAATATCATCTTAAAGGGAATTCATCTGAGGAAGAAACAAGTGACTGTGAAAGGAAAAGACAGTGCAAAACACATTTCAGACCTTTAAAGTGGTAGGCACTGCAATGCAACCACCTGCTGCGGTACCACGGAACACAGCAGCTAACAATTTGTTTTGTTGTTAATTTGTGGAAACGGAGTTGATTACTGCCCAAGCACATACGAAGATAGTATGCAGTTTCTCTTAGTTTATTCAAGTAAAAATTATGTCTATTATAAACTTTTCTTTGGACTTACACTTTGTGCTATGTTACTGGACAGGTAACAGTACCTAGTATTTAGCATCATAAAAACACTGTAAAAAGACCAGTTACTGTAACCCCTTATGTCCTTCCTTGAGTTAAGTTAGTTTGGTAGCTACTATTCACCATTTTTGCAATAAGCTTCTCATAAAGTGATGATTGTTCCTGATTTGTTTTTATTTTTATTTTTCCTGACCTCCTCAGACATGGAGAAGGCTGAGGTACTTAATGAGCTCTTTGCCTCAGTCTTCACATTCAGTCAAGCTCCTTGGACCTCTTGTGTCCCAAAACTTCTAAGCCGCAGATTGAGGGAGCAAAATCATTCCCAGTGAAAGAGCAGATCAAGTTTGCGACCTCCTCATGAGGTTGAATGTGTACAATCTGTGGGGCCCAATGACATGCATCCCGGGGTCCAAAGGAGGTGGCTGATGTGGTTTCCGAGTCGACCTCCATATATATTTGAAAAATCATGGCTGTCAGGCAAAGTCCCTGGTGACCAGAAAAGGGGAAACATCACAAAGGTGGACATGAGACAGCAGTGTGCCTTTGCAGCCTGGAAGGTCAGCTACATCCTGGGCTGCATCAAAAAAGTGGTGGAAGCAGGGATAGGGAGGTGATTGTCACCTCTCTACTTGGCCCTTGTGAGGCCCATACGGAGCACTGTGTCTAAGTCTGAGGCTCCCAGCAAAAGGATGTAGAGCTGTTGGAGCGAACCCAGAGGAGGGCCTTGAGAATGATCAGGTTAGAGCACCTCTCCTATGAAGAAAGGTTGTGGGAGTTGGGCTTGTCTAGCTTGGAGAAGGCTCCAGGGAGACCTAACAGCAGCTTTTCAGTAATTGAAGGAAGATTACAAACTGGAGTGTAACTGACTTTTTTACATGGTTTAGTAGTGATAAAACAAAGGGGGAATAGCTTTAAACTAAAAGAGGTTAGATGTTAGGAAGAAATTCTTTAATCAGAGGGTGGTGAGGCACTGGCACACACTGCCCAGAGAAGCTGTGGGTGCCTGGAGGCATTCAAGGCCAGACTGAATGGGTCCTGGGCAGCCTGAGCTGGTGGTTGATAACCCTGCCTGTGGAGGCTGGTTGGAACTAGATGATCTTTAAGGTCCTCTCCAACATAAACCATTTTATGATTCTATAATATCTCATATAATTTTTGTTTTTCGAAAGAAAGAAAGAAACACACTAAAAAGTCTCTTGCTAATATAGTTCTTTGGAAACCTTGTGAGGAGTGTCATGAGTTGGTGCAAAATATTTATCTACTGGAAAACAAGGGAAAGAGCCCTACTGCACTCAGAACTTCCACACAGCTGAGTTAGTACACCCTTACAAGCTAGCAAGGTCCCAGTCTACTTAAAGCATATACTCAGGTATCCCTATGCAAGGAAAAGTCAGGATACACAGTGCACTGCGCAAAGCCTTTTAAGTAAAATAATCATCTAAAGATTTCTAGCTTAAGCTCTGAAGTATTTTCTAGAGCTTCATTCTTTGTAAATTTGTTCCATCTACACAGTCAAAGGTAGGTGCACCTGTAGTTTGTGTTTCTTTACCCAGTTTTTGTGTAATGAAAAAGTCTGGTCATTGTATCAATCTGCTCCTTCGGTGCCAGGATTTGCATTCTGACTCTCAGGTTGCCCTAACACCTGGGTACTGAATTTCTTTTGGTAGCCCACCACCCCCCCCCCCCCCCCCCCCTCCCAACCCACCANNNNCCCCCCCCCTCCAGACATCTGAACTGGCACAAGCAATAAAAACTGAAATGTGGAAAAGGCACATTTTACCTCTGCTATTCAGTATGAATCTCTGAAAGAAGTTACCCTGCACTCAGATTGAGAAGTTAGTAAACAGAACAGTCTTGCTTTCCTAAACTTTATAGCTATGCACATGTGTACTGCTTTTATAAAATACTGTCCTATATATCATTTAAACAAATTGCTACTCTGTGGACAGAGCTGCATTATCTTTTAAAGAGCTAAAAGGTGGAACCTGTAAATGGCCAACTTATGTCTGTATAATGGCATATTCCAGGCAAGATACCGCCTTCAGTTGCATTCCTTTAACAGAGGGAAGAACTCAGTAACTTCATTAATGCGGCAGTATTAACAAAAATCAGGAGAAACATTCATTCTATTGGACATTTTGGCAAAATCTGCAAGGGAAAGAGGAAGAGGGCAAAGAAAGAAACTGGCTAGCAGAAATATGATCACAAAACATGAAAAAACAACAAAGTTCAACATGCAAAGGTTATCAGTCCTTTACAATGCTGGTCATGGTCAGTGAGATTGTAGAGCTCACACTCTTATTCTTGAGTCTTCCTTATAGTAAGACTCTTAACTGCAAGTTCATAAATAAGCTGAAAATGACAGTACTGCCATAAAAACATCGGTAGAAAAATAGTGCAAAGCCAAGGGCTGGATACTTTAATATGCCATAACTGCCCCCAAGCACAACCATTACTATTTAAAAAAAAAAAAAAACACATACAGAAAACATTCTCTACTTATTATAAATTGTAGTTGCCTGCATTGCACTTTACATTTAAAATATACTATCTGTCTTTCTGCTTCCTTTAGAGCCACTGGTTGGATAATAAATACAGCCTTTCCAACTGGCGAGCACGGCCACTGGTAACAAAATCAGACAGCGCTTATAAAATAAATCAATGTAAAAGTAAAACAGATGATATCGTTTAAGGTCTTTGTCCATGCTGGTCTGCTCAACAGACTGCACTTTCTCAAAGTAAGAACATCTACCACTTCTGTTACAGGAACCAGAGGGCGACGTTAAACAAAGAAAGGTCACATTTATGACTGCCAAGAAGGCAAAGATCCTGAGGTTCAGCCAAACGCAACAGAAGAGATGCTCTTCGCAACATTCTTCTGGTGCCTTGCACCGTGTGCATGCAGGAGGAAGAAGAGCCTGAGACAATGCTCAGGCCGAGCATCTCATTTAAATATTGCAGCCCTTATCTCAAGGGGTTTGGAATTACAACTGATTACATAGTGCAAACTCGTATCAATTCCCACAGATATAAAATGCACTGGGAGCCCAGAACAAAAGCCGCCGCTGGCCAGGGTTATGAGGAGCACCAGCCATTAAGGAAATAAACTTGGGGGAGCAGACTCTGATCTCAGCTACTCCTGAGTGAGCGTGACATAACTTCAGCTCTTCAGGGAGGCTTCAGTGAATTCATAGGGTGTAACTGATACTAGGGTCTGAATCAGTTTGACGGCGAGGCACCAAATGAAAATGAAGGCTGTATTAAATGACAGATTCAGAATAACAAAAAATGATATGTAACAGTTTGTTAATCTTGAGCAGAACAGAAGAAATATCCACCTACGGATTGATAGTTACACGGCATTTCTCAAGTATTTACATCAGCAGGTCCAGAAGGTCCAAGAGAGGGTTTTGCTTATCCTGCTCTGAGTAACCTTACAGGGTTCTTGCTGATACCGCATGTAAACTGTTGAAAAAATATTCTGACTATCTAGAAAATAAATTGTGCATACTCAGTATATCCACAGACATGAGGTCACTGTATACACACACAACCAAGATCCCAGTACTGCACATAATAGGAGCTATATCACTGCCTTTCCTAAAATATTAGGTTCATAGTGAGTTTATACCCATGTTACTGACAAAAGGTATGCCCAAATGGAAGGGAAATACACGTGCTCCTAATAATTCGAAGTAGATATGGCATGTCTGATCTGAAAAATCATCAGCTTTCTCAAGCTAACCCAGTCTTTGTCTCAGAAATAGTTGTGTTGGTTTTTAATTGTCATTGGAATCAGTAATATAAAAACCATTGTTTTCAATTCTGAAAGAAATGCCATGGTCACCAGTTGACAGAAGACTTGAATAATTTTTTAACAGTTTGTTACCTCTAATGGGATGAGCTAGTAGGCAGAAGAACAAGCCTCCCCTCTTCCCCTTTTAAAAGGTACCCAAAAATTCTGGAGAAATCTGACTTTCACCAAGAATCAACAGAAGGCATGACAGTAACAACTGGGCCTGCAAAATCAGATTAATACTGCAGAGTTGACCCATGTGTAGCTGACAGGAGATGGTAGAGTTCTAGCAGTCCCAAGAGGTGGCTCATACTTGAGGGTATGAACTACTGAATGGTGTTTTTCTTTTAGAAAGCAAAAACTGATACTGTATGTACCGTACAGTTATCTAGACTTTTTCGACTCTGTGACTTGTTAACAATAGAGCAGCCTGTAGAAAATAGGCACTTATCCCAAGAATTTGCAAAAAATAAAAATTAAAATTAAAAAATTAAAAGAGAGCATTATTTTATAGGTATGGCACCGAAATCCAACCATTGTGCTGTCTCACAAATGTATGTTGTACAGATACAGGCTCAAAGAGACACAGACTTTTAGGTTGTAGGTAGACTGTGCTTCTTCTTTTTGCTTCGGCAAGATTTGCAAATGCAGCAGATGATGCATGGAGATGCCACAAGTAGCAAGGGAGAGGTCACCAGTGCTATGATACCTAGTCCAACGAGGATCCCTACAACCTGCAAGACATAGTGGGAAAAAAGACATATTTAGCTAATGTGAAAAGTAAAATGCATGTGCATGCATAAACATGGAATTAGATAAAAAATGAGAGCATGAAAAATAAACTTGGTTCTTTGCTGAAGGGTAAAGTATTTTTGCTTCACACATGCATGATTGTTCTGCTTAGCTGACTAGGAACACACCTGCGTCCTGTTCCACATCACCGAAGCACGCGAGTGGCCTAGCTTGTTTCTGCAAGGGCCTTTGTCGTAATGCCTTAAGAAGATGTCATTCTAAAAAAAAAAAAGAAGAAGAAGCTGTAAGAGGAGGTTACAGTCTGGGGACTGGACTGGAAATACAGCTGTCCTGACACCGCTATAAAACTACCAGCTGGTGACAGGCAAATTCATCTGTCTTCCAAATATTTATCTAGAGAATCTTCTTGTAGTTCCAAAAAGTGTAGTGTATTTAGAACTCAAGCTATTGTACAGCATCTTCCATCACAAGCTTTCAAAATAGGCTCTGCATATGTGTTGCACTTATTGCACAGTTACCTGCACAGCTACCTAGTCTGCTACTTGGTGATGCTAAAGGGGCCTCTAAAAAAGACATTTCAAGAAGTTTTCAGCCTCAGGTATTATCTTCCAAGGTACTTCTACCTTCTGTTCTGCTAACCCTGCACTTTCTGGATATTTTCTTCCATAGGCTTAACAGGAAAATAATTATAAAAAGAAAAAAAGGAAATCGTCGTTTCTTTTTTTTTTTCCCAGCAATACTAGATTATACATTTTTTTTTTATTCAGAATGTGACAAATGCTCCACATTACTCTCCCCCTGCCAGCTGCACTGTAACATGATGCTTCCTCCTCTTTTATTCTTCAGCCTTACTCTTCAGCTCTGCAGCTGTTACCTACATTGAAACCTGGCACGTCTGTGACCTTGCTCATCTAGAAAATCTGTATTTGAGCCACACATCTAATGTTTATTTTTTTCCTTTTCCTCTAGAACAGGCTAAAACTCTGTAAGAACATGGCTACTGAAACTGAGAATCTCATGGTCTTCCAGCTCAACATGGTGTTAAGCAATCACTGTGTACTGTATGTACTCTGAGGAGAGCCAGAAGACAGATGTTGAAAAAGTACACTCCCACATCCAAAAATAGGGCATAATGTTAAGTTAAACTTGCATTCTGAGAAAACAAAGATTGAAGAATGAGGAAGTCTCATTGTTTGCTGGCTGTGGAGTACAAAACAGAAGAAGAAAAGCGGGGCATTTTTCAATATTTTATCTCAAGTGCTTGTAAAGTTATTTTCCCACTCCCACATTTGTTACAAATGCCTGTGCAAGAAAGGGAAATTCATGTACCAGAGTTCATTACTTCTTTTATTCATAATCCTTTTAGAAAGATCAAGGTCTGCAAAAGTTGAAACTAGCTGGTGTCATTTGAGAAACAACTAGCTACCTGCATTTCATAATCCACATCCATAATCCAACAGCTCTATTGTCAAGTCAACTAACCAATCATTCTTTTCAACAAACACACCACTAGAGATAGACTTGTAAAGAAGACCTACTTTATACGAGCTCTTTACAGATAGTCCCATGAAAATACCTTTACCCAGTACCATACCCTTTTTGGCCAGGTTGTGATCCACAATGTTGGGGAAAGCCGAATAACTTCTCTCTCTTAATCTCAACCAAACCATTTGTAGGTTGAGACATTAAAGAAAGGTAACGCTGTAATCAGCTTCAAAAAAGTATGTCTCATTTCCTTCAAAGAACTACTACGGGACCTCTGGATATAGGTATAATACTTTAGGAAAAAAAGAATGCTGAAACAAATAAAAGCACTGGATGAAGAAAGGAATGAAATGGGCAACTGAAACAAGCTAAGTTATTCCTAGAACATCAATAGGTTGGTGGAGAGCTTTACATGGAGCTTCAGGCTAACCTCAGCCCCCAGTTACACTTCATCTAGATATTTTTTTCTCAGCAGCACTTACATCCAAGTTCTGTAGACAGTACCAGCAAAAAGTGTGCTTGCAGTTCTTGCACATCATCTGAGCACAGCCCTCATTTCGCTCAATATAGATCCGACAAACTGGGCACTGCTTAATCGGTGCTTCTGTCTCTGTTCCAATAAGTGATCTATAAGAGTGAGGAAACATTAAAGTAAAACACAATTACAGCTGATATGCAGCTCCTAATGTGGATTGTGCTTATTTTCTGGAGCATCTAATATTATTGGCTTAACACACTTGATGTGCAAAGCTTATTATATTCAGTAGAATACATCAAAGTATACCCACTTCTAGATGTAGGATTTTATATCATATAAAAGTGCAACTCCATTTTCATGGTCTTTCATGCTACATAAATCCAATGTGTGTAATTTAAAATAGAAATCAGACTGGGATTATATTTAGGAAACACCAGCAGAGACGGACAGTATCAGAGATGCCCTTAAGAAAACAGTTCCATGAAACTGAAGTGAGACACAGAGCAAGTACCCTATGCCAAAAATAACCAGCTCAGCCATTGTGGGTTCCACTCTTACCCCTGTTCTGTTGTTCCCAGAGCTTGGTTTTCTGGGCACAGGCGTTGTGGATGCCATGCCTCCTTACAAGAGGAGCAGAACATCATGTGGCAGGCTGGGCACTCCACTGGCACCGGTACTCCTGACTCATTTGGTCCAATGCAGCACACCGTTTGGCAGTCTGCTGCAGGACACCATGTTCTCTGAGGATCCAAATGGACTTCTGAAACAAAGGAGACAGAAATAAAACTACTTATATGGTCCCCTTCTCATTCTGGTGGCATGTCGAGGTATGCAAGACCCAGTTCTGAATGTGCATGAGGAAGCTGAAGCCTTCTGAATCTGTGCCTGTGGATGTTCAGTGTACTTCTCCTCCTCATGCAAGTGTGGAACTGAGTTCTTCAATAACTGCTGCACTGGAAGCATCACAATAATGGCAACAGACTACACAGAACACATCCTTTGCTTTTATAGGGAGACAAAAATGATGATGGCAACTACCACTTTCTGAAAAGTACGTTTTTTGTAATGTTAGGACATTTTGTGTTTCACATGTGCCAGCCATGCCATGCCTCTCATGTTAAAAGGAGAAGGACTGAATGTTGGGTCCCTTACTGTGACTTACTTCCCCCACCATCTAGAAAATGATTAATATGATCATTTTTGGTCAGCTCTCAGATTACAACAATAGTCAACGTAAGATAGTGGGTGGAAACTATGAGTTATATACAGTGGCACATGGCAGCAAATAATAAATCTCAACTATTTCTCTCACTTCTCAACCTTTACTAAAGGAATTTGGGCTTGCAAGAGAAACAAAGACAAATCACATTCACTGTTACAGTTGTCTACTATTTGTAGACACTGCTCAAATCCCTACAGTGAAGCCAAATGCTCCCACCCCACAAAGCCTCCCTAGAAAAGGATTGTCATGCTGTAAGTAGCTACCCGCATCCCTTCCTGCCCTGGGAACTCTTGTCAACGGTTTACGGGCACAACTCTCTAGTACCACCCCTGAAAACAGCCAGAGGGGATGAACTCAGCAATGCGTGGAAAACTCTGACTGAGAGATGTCAATAGCCATTACAAAATTATTCTTTATTTTCAGCTAAATAATAAAATATTGTCCCATTTGTAACAAAAGGCTATACAAGTACCTCTGAAATATGTTCTTTGGCAAAAATTTTGCTGAAACAGTTGAAGACATTTCCTTCTATGCACACCCCCTTCTGTACTGCTCCTCTGCAGGAGGTTGCTGGCAGCTCACACTGAAAGGGGCGTTGGATGGATATCTAGCATGTACTACACTTGGCATGATAAACAATGATATCAATTCAGATCCAGATATCCACAAAGTAGAAACTGTACAACTAGAAATGTGTTCGAAGAAGTAAAACATTAGATACATGAACAGTATATAGATAAAACATAAATAGTAGATAAAGTAGATACATGCGCACAAACACCTAGGGAGAAGGACATCCCACAGCCTTCATAACCCAATGTGCATCAGAAAATGAGTTAACTTCTAGTATGCCAAACATCAGTGATCTGCTTGAAAACTCCCAGCTGCTTTAATGCAAGGAAAAAGAAACACACTTACAGGCAATATCTCTCCCTAACTGAAACAAATAAACTTGAAATTAATCCATTAGTTACTCAGAGTTTCCTGCTAGTTTTGGAGGTGTGTTTTGAGGTGAACAGTAAACTAACACCAAAATGCAACTTAGTTTAATTGTAAAACTATTCAAATACGTAGGGTAATTTTTGACAAGGAGAGAGTAAGTTTTCAACAGTCATACTAGCAAAGCCACAGGCAGATGGAACACTGTTTTTCTAATAGTTGAGAGCTTCACACAACTCCTCTTCCCACCGCTAGCTGAGCCTCATTCTTTTCTGAAGATGCCTTCTGGGTGAGGATATCAGACAGTCCTGTGTTTGGATTTTCATTTCTACTGATGCTACTCCAACCTATATGCCGTGGTAAGGGTGACACCCGGGAGGTGAGGTGACTACCAGCAAGGCATTCACTGAAAATTTGTATCTTAAACCCTACCCAACTCTTTTGCAGAATATGAAATATTTCCAAAAGGGCACTGTCCCAATTCACGTTATTCCAAAAGCTGAACTTAAACACGAGATGAGGGAGACCAATTTTTGAACCTGCTCTAACAAAGACCAACACTCAGTCTCCCATATTTAAAGTTGGCACATGAGTCCCTGTGGATAATACAGCTTTGCTGTGCTCACTTATCTTCCATCTCACCTGCCCAATTCTGTATGACAGTTATAGTGAGGAACCAAGTAAGGATAACCATCTGATCTGCTGGCTGAAGGGCACACAAGAACTTATTGCAACTGAAGGTAATATTTTAGTCTTTCCTCTGACAGGTGTGGAGACTGCTGTGGATATCCACAGCAAAGGCTGTAACATAATTTAGAGTGTGCCAGCAAAAACACCCATACTACCTTATTCTTAAGCCACTTCATGAATTGAGTTCTCTTCTTTCTCCTTATTCTCTTACACATGCTTCCTCTACTCTCAAAAGCAAACAAATATTTTGCCAAAAACAGCTTGTACTTTCATTTGCGGGAAGAGAGACAGTGATGGGCAAGCCATCCAAGCTTCCTTCAGAGACGATGCTCTGAAATGGGTAAGACCACATCCTCCTACTGACTATTGCATTTCAGTCTTCACACAGTACCTTCCACACAATTTCTGTTAACAAACAGCAGTTAAAGGAAGAAAACTGCAGTTCCTGCAGATAGTATGGGTGACTTTGGAAACGTAAATTCACCTATCCTGTTTTTGGATGAAAGACAGGATGTCTGATTTCGACATTCATTGGAAGAAGGGTTGTAAATCTTACTGATTTTTACAAACTGCTGCAAGATGTGATGCATGAAATGAAATTCCCTCCTCTACCACTTCCTCCATTTTCACAAAGAACCTACAGATGGTATTTTGCAATCCATGCTGTCTCATGCTGTTTGCTTTACCACGGAGTACAAATGAAACCAGAAAAATAAAATAAAATAAAATAAAAACTAAAAAAAAAACTAAAAAGGAGCAGTCAAAATAAGGAAAGAAATTACTATTTTACTCTGATGAGATGATGTTCAATCTTCCAGTTAGGGTTATTTCACTCTTAAGCACTTTCCCTGTCTCCCCACATCCAGTTCAGCCATACTCACTCCACTTTCAGGACAGTGCCCATAACAGGCAAGGATCTAGACAGTTTTCACAAAACGTACAAGCAAGCAAGTAAGATGTGGGAGGCAGAGGTGGGAATGCAGCATCCTGAAGAAGGCAGAATATCTGGCTTCCAAGAGGTGCGTTCTGAAAAGATGAGCCCATGCCTTTCACAAAATATTAAGAATATTTCCTTTTAATGGACCTTTTTCCCATTAAGCATAAAGTGGAGTTTCACATCATCTTTCACTAGGCCTATTGGGCAACTGTCATAGAAATAGAAATACAATGCATATGCTCTAACCACATCCTATTCTTCTATTTCATTATTTCTAATGGTCACATCAACTCTTATCATAAACATACATGCAGTAATTCCTGGGTTTTTGTTGTTGTTTTTTTTTCTATTAAAATAAATCACATGGAAGCCCTGTAGCTAGGTCATGCCTGGCTGCATATAAGTTAAAGATATGTAAGAAAGCTTGGTTTAAACCTGAAAACATCTGTGTTCTAAGAACACAACACAAGAAGACTGGATACTTTCAGTACATTCATTATCAGGTGAAGAAAGAGCATATAGATATAAAATTGTACACCAATTACTTCCCACAAACTTTTAACCCAGTATTATAAATATCAGCTCAAATATCAAATATCGCTGAAGGAGATCAGGTTGGACAAGCAAGACCTGCCTTTCATGAACCCATTCTGGCTAGGCCTGATCCCCTGTTTGTCCTGCACGTGCTGTGTAACCTCACTCAAGATGAACTGTTCCATAACCTTCCCTGGCACCAAGGTCAGGCTGACAGGCCTGTGGTTCCTGGGATCCTCCTTACAACCCTTCTTGTAGATGGGAGTCACCAATCTCCAATCCTCTGGGACCTCTCCAGATGACCTGGAATGCTGATAGATGGTGGAAAGCAGCTTGGCAATCACCCCCACCAGTTCTCTCAGCACCCTCAAATGGATCTCACCCAGAGGCATGGACTTGTGGCAGTCCGTATGGAGTAGTAGGTCCCTGACAGTTTCCACCTGAACAGCGGGGTTTTACTCTGCTCCCCATCCCAGATCAGGGGGTAGAATAATCCAAGGATAATTGCTCTGACTTTTAAAGACAGAAGTAAAGAAGGCATTGAGAATCTCAGCATTTTGCTTATCCTCAGTGGTCACATTCCCTGTTGCATCCCATAAAGGATGGAGATTCTCCTTAGCCCTCCTCATACTGCTAATATATTTGTAAAAAACATTTTCATTCTTTTTTACTACAGTGGGCAGGTGGAATTCAAGCTGGGATTTTGCCTTTCTAATTTTCTCCCTGCATATCCTAACAACTCATTTGTGCTCTCTGCCTATCCCTTTTTCCACAGGAGGTAGACTCTCCTTTTCATCCTAGAGCCTCACAAAATATTTCCCTGCTCGTCTATCCCAGCTCATCTTATAGCACAGGGGAACAGCCTGCTCCTGCACCTCTAAGACTTCCTTCTCGAAGAGCATCCAGCCTTCCTGGACCCTTTTACCCTTCATGACTGAGTCCCAAGGAACCCTCCCTTATCAGTGTTCTGAATATTTCAAAGTACGACCTCCAGAAGCCCAAGGTAACGGTTTTACTGACCCCTCTCCTGCCTTCACCAATAATTTTGTTATTTCTAACACTTCCAGTAAAGGAAAGGGGGTGCTAAAGCAAGATGGAACACAGAAAGACCTTATCTCAAGAGAAGCTGAGAGACGAAGTTGAGGGTAGAAGAGGCTATATATGCAGGAACTTGAAAGGTTTGAATACAGGGTTTTGTTGATCAGAACAAAATTAATGAAGGACAGTCTAGTACCTGTCTATTCTAAGAATCAGAATTTGCCCTACTGTATTTTAGAGAACAACATCTGGAAAACATATTGCTTTCTATTTCTTTCCCTAACTATACTGACTTCTCAGAAAAATAAAAAAAAAAGGGGAAGAAAGAAAGAAAAAAAGAAAGAGAGAGAGATTGAGTGAGATAAAGAAAAAGCTCTAGCTAACTCAAACTAGCTGTTTCCTGGACTGAAAAAAAAACCTGAAAACCAGGAAGAAAAGGGGGCTCAAAATATTTCACATGTAAACTTTCTCTTTATTTAAGTTAACCCCAAAAGGCTGATTAGAGCAATTAGAGCTACCATTACACCATCTTACAGTTCTTTGAAATGTCCTCTGTCATTAAGCAATTCCAGTGAATTAATGGTCCTCTGAAGATATGCATGGCTTGGCTTCTGGCTGACATCAGCTCTGGCCATATGGCCGCATCCTGACTGAAGTTCATAAACAGCCTATGGCTGAACACAAATACCTCGGGACTACTTTTGCTGTCAGTTTAAGGAGCCACACAGAGTTTGCCTTAGGGCTGGCGTCAGAATGGCTCACAAAGGTACAGAGTGGTTGAGGTTGGCAGAAAACCATGAGAGAGACAAAGGCTAGGCAGTAGTGACCCAGCTTTTGCATATCAAGAAATTTGAAAATGGCTAGGTTGAACAAACCCTGGTGAAAACACAAGCCACACATCAGATCTCATCTGTCAGGAGTCCCAGAGTCAGAAATTGGTGCCAGCAGTGCCATCAACAAGGCTTATTGCTAGATTCAGAAAAGGATAATCAGGCCAGCATTGCTGAGCTAGGGTCAGGTCTGAGAAGACAGCACCAGGCCAGCAGAAGCTAATCAGCCACGTTCAACTGATGACTCTAGACAGGCCAGCCCTAGGGCCAGTGCTGAACCTGGAACACACAAAAGGACCTTGCTGGGGTGGCATTAATGCTGGTGTCCAGGTTACAGTTTAAGTTAGCAGTAAGCTGGCTTTATTGCTAAGAACACACAAGGCCAAAAGGCTCAGTTTAAACCTTCTGATGAGTTTTACTCAACATAGAGGAGAGAGGACAGATCTTAGAAACATCATGAAGAGAGGAAGTAGAGGTGTGGAGGAGATTTGTAAGACTTAGGCAAGAAAGAAAAGGGAAGAAGGATTAAAAAAATAGGCAAGTTTCAGGTTTCTGTGAGTGGGAGGCAATGGAAAAAAAAAAAAAGAGATGTAACAGGGAGTTGGACAAAAGACCATGAGTTCAGCTTTGGCTGGTTGTAGAGGAAGAGATGCCAGGAAATCCTTAGTTTCACAGTCTTTAGTTAAAACAAAAGATTTTCTATAAAACAGATTAATGCATTTCAAGAACGCCCCTCTTTCTTTAATACATTGATAATAAGAAGCTCTGAATTCTACTGTCTAGGTCTGTAGGCAACCACTGTTTGGCTTATGAACTGGAAGGACTTTCTAAGGAATTAAGAGTAAAAAAGAAGGTGGTAGAATTAGAGATAGAATTCAAAAATGAAAGCTGTTCTCTGAATCAGAATGCTGACCTCTAGCATACCTCTAACCACTGCCTCAAGGAACCAGGATAAACACACTGCAGGAAGGGTGACAGAGTTTTAGGCACAAAGTCTATGAGTGTTACCCACAAGTCTGAGCAAAAGCATGATATTTCAGTAAGGAGCCACTCTGTTGATTCTGCTTCACCAAAATCACTTCAGATTGGTCTGTGGAGGACAGTCAGACTCTATGATTGCAGTTAAACAATTTCAAAATAATGATATTTTCTCCACCTCTTCCTTAATTTACCCAGTGGGCTTTGTTTTAAGGCTTTACATTTTGTAATATTGCCACTGACATTTTAAAAACCAAGGTAACAGAAACTGAAAAGGTTCATACCACGTTCAAATTTCAGCCTCTTGAATAGCTGAAACTGGTCAACTGGTACCAAATAGGCAATCTGAAATAAGAAACAAAAAAAAAGCATTAGAAACAATTAGAGACTTGAGAAAAATTAATAAGTACCCTGTTCTACTCTTCTGCTTTCCTGAGACAGCTCTCAAATTCACCTTTTTTTCCTTCTTGCTTTTCGTGACCACACTCATCCACATCCTGATTTCCTTCTCCGAAGTGTGAAGGAGTTCTTGATCTCTCTCACTTCAGCCACATAGCCCAGTAATTCACCCACGTCCTTCTAACCATGCACAGGAAAGCCTTCTTTGTGTATAGATTCTGAATTTACTTTGAAGTTTTATTTCATGTTCCTTTAATGTCTTTAAAGGCAACAATTAGCCAGCCTTGGAAACTGAAAACTATTGCTCACGGACAAGAACAGAAGCCAAGTAAATGGCTGCTCATAAATGTCTCTCAGACTTTATGGCAGGGATAAGACCAGTCTCAGCAACAGAAAAAACAAACACCAGACTGGTTTTCATTTTTTATTAAATTCATGGGTTTTGAACTGAGACAGTTATTGCCACTGCTGTTAGAATTTGCCTTAGACATGCACCAGCCAACTGGGAATTAGACTGAATGTCACAAGTTTAGGTGGCATAGATGAACAGTCTTTGCCAATATATTTTACTCATTAACATAAACAAATTTAGCCCAATCAGCTAAATGCTCTGATCTCCAATTAACTGCCTATGTAAGATAATCAAGTATTTAAAACAAATAGTCAAACACGCATACAGTATAAGGAGGAGTTCAAGCAAAACTTAGCAGACACATCCAGAGCCAAATGTTTGTTGGATTCAAAATATGAGATAATTCTCTTATTTGATCAATTTGTAACATAGTAGACTTTCTACCAGCAGTGAAAAATTTTCTGAAGCTACTTCAATCACTTCCCATTTCCCCAAAATAAACCAAGACTAAAACCAGCACAAGACCTGATCATACAAACCACCTAGAAAAAACATAGCTTCAAAATGGAGGGCTCTCAACCCTCATATCTAGTGTCCTCCATAGACCTTCAGATTACTGTAGAGGTAAAATTTGGCCTTCAGTGAAGTGGAAATTGGTCATTGCTACCTTTCTCAGTTGTGCTGCAAGGCACTCGTGGGAAGAAATACAAAGACAAAAAAAAAAATCTATTCAATCTCAGGCTGGTAATACATTTACTTTTGAAGACAGGAAAAAAAGAGCAGAGATCATATCACCTTATTAAGATCTCAAATCAACTGGAATTAAAATTGTATTTTGAAGATGTTTGGACAATTCATTTAACCAAAATCAACATCATGCAAAAATAATCTCACTTATGTCAGGACAGAAGTGTCAAAAGGTGCTCAAAAGATTTAAAACTGAAGAAATCAAAAGATTTTACAGCAAACTGGGAAGCACTAACAAATCTTTAAAAACATACTCAGTCCCAACAAACAGTTCTATGGTCAAAGTTTAGTTTCTATGGTACTTGGTTTGTTTCTGAATTCAGAGTGCAAAATATTTTTAATACAAAGTATTTGTATGTGATAAGCAATAATACTTTAACATGACTGTAAGACACAAACATTTTCCTGGTAAATTCTACTTGTTCACGGGAAGTTAGCTGAAAAATTTGGAAAGGGGAGATACCTGCTTCCCTCTAGCTGGGTAAGCATTGGCAACTACTTGAAATTTTACTTCCTTACAACTAAATTAAAACACCAAGACTCAATGTTGTAAGAGTAAAAGCCACTTGAGTGAATTGTATAGTTGTCTGAGGCTTTTTCCATTTGTTCTTTTTTGTTTGTTTGGTGTTTTTTTGGGTTTTTTTTTTGTGCTTGTTCTTGCTTCCAGCAAACCAAGCCCAGGATTTCCCATGTACTAAAAACTGGCCTTTTTTATTACAGTGGGAGAAGTTAGGAGATCCAATGTAGATTTCAACAGATAGCAGAATCAGCGTTGAAAGCATTCCTTTCTCCTACTGAAAACCTGACCTCACCATGCCAACCTTCCTCACTGGCTTAGTGAGCATCTAATCTCATTTACACTGTATCAAGAACATGCAATTCTCACAGCTGGGTGACCAGGTGCTTCCCCTACTTGGCATGAGAGTCAGAATGCTCATCTGCACACTGTTTTTCCAGCCTTATCCAGGAGTGCATTCCAAACACCCCATTCCCTGCCCTGCCTCACATACTCATGGCTTCAACAGAGGGTGGGGAGCTTGATAAGAAGCAAACTGCTGCCACAGGAGGCCGTAAAGTGCTGAAAGAACACGAGCACATCAGAAAGGAAGACGTCTCCTCTTCCAGGCTAAGAAATTAATCAATCATCCAGTGCAGCAAGAAACATTACTTGTCAAGTTTTACAACAATCTTTTCTTAAAGTTCAGTTAAGGTTACAATAAAAACCTACGAAGAAAATGAGAGGCTAGGACTCTCCCAAAAAGTCTCATGTGAGAGAGACTTATCAGACTAGCAGGAGATGAAATAAGTTGCCTTCTTCTTCTATGCTTTGTAAGCAACAGATAAAATACTCTTGTCAGAGCATCAGAATACTGACAGGTCTCACTAGGAACGGCAGCTCCCACTTGAAATAAGAACATCCACAGTAAAAAGCAAAACTTTGATGGCTCACACCACAAAAGGCTCCAGCTGGACCCCTGCCAAGTGTCCCAAAAGATTTCCCACTACAGTACAATAACCGGGGGTGCTATTACTATGTAAGACAATACAGCAAAGGAAGGAAAATGAAAGCATTGGAAATGAGTTCAGTTTACACAGGGGTAGACTGTTCCTTGTATCTTGGGCAGTGCAGTAAGTAAGGCAGAATAACCCCCCCGCTTTTGAACACTGGCTACCACAGTGGAAAGCAGAATTCCCTGCTCCACCTACTGTCAGGTTTTCAAAGGAGACACAAGGCAGCAAACAAAAGAACTGAATAGAGTCTACTTCCTTTCACATCCATATTGATACTGCCACAAGAGGAGAGTTCATCAGGACAAGTGCTTCTCCCTTTTCCGTGTTAGCAGAAGCACAGCAAGGAAAGATCCTGCACAGGCAGCACCAAGAGCTACCTGCAAAGGGTTGCAGTTTTAATCCAATTAGATTACGTACACACGGATCACTGGCATCAGCCCTATGAGCTGTAAAACAACACAGGCATCTGAAACAGCAAAGTACAACCCACGAGGAATTATCCAAGTGAGTACTACACTGGAAATCGTATGCACTTGAGACCTGATTCATAGCACCCTGATTCACAGCTTACACTGGTGATTGCATTTGTACCAAGTAAAAACATTTCAAATCGTGATAAATGATACTTTATTTAGATTAGGGATATGAACTGTTCCAATTTAATTAATTAATAAAATCAACTGAGTGAATTCCCAAGTGAGGCAGGAGTATTCTAGATCGAAGAAGTCTGCACAGTTGAAAGGAACTGCATTAGTATTACATGCTCCTTCTACCTTCTACTTCTGGGAACAAATCTGAAGTAGGACAAATGTCTTGTCCAACAAGATTACTTTTAAGCTTTCTTTCTTTGTGTAACTAGCTATCTGGAAGAGTCTGTAGCCAAAACCATTGCCTTCCCACCATCAACACCCATTTACTTCTACTTAAAAACAAGCTAGACTACAAGCAGCTGCTATATCAGTGCAATAGGCCAAGATACAATCTAAGATTAGACTTGATTTCAAGCACTCCCATGGAACAGTTCCTTCTATTTGAATGCGCTGTTTCTCAGAACAAAAACCTGGATGAAACATACCAGTTTCAGCTAGATTTCGTTCTTACAAACACAAAACAAATCAGGGGTTCAGGAACCTATCATTAAAGTACCTAAAGATACAATTTTCTAGTTCAAATGACTTGAGTCTTCTAATTATAAAAAGCCTGAAATGTTTTCTTCTTAGGTCCAGAGACACGATGCTCTAGTTCACCAAAAGCTGAGCCTTAACTCCCAGTATCTCCCATATTCTGTGAATGAGTAGTTTACTCCCTAAACACTGATAAAGTATTTAGCTGTTTTACAAGTCATATTCTGGTTATTCAGACTTGCTAATTTCTTCATGACAAACATGAAAAGAAATTGTATTACACTTTTAAAATGAGAATCAGAGTTTTTTTGCCCTCACCTGTCAAAAGCAACACAAGAAGCACGTTTGTCAGAATCAAGTCCAGAGCAGTCAATAGGCTCAAATCATTTAGTACTGAACAACAGAAATGGAAGAATTTTGCTCAGAAGACAAAACATACTTAATTCACAGTGAAGGCATTTAAGTAGGTCATTGGAAATCATTAAAGAAATGTTACACACTATGGATAAAGACCTTGACAGAAAGGTACTTAACTATTACATGTTGCTTATAAGTTTTATTATTAATTGTTCAGATTCCTTACTGGAGAGGACACAACCCAAAATGCACTGATGTCAATGGAAAGGCTTTTCTTCACTTAAAATTATGCCTAAGTTCACCTTATCTCCGTTATGCAGGGTAGGGCAAAAAGCATTTGAAAAACAAACAAGGTAACTGTGTTGACTAACATAATTAGACACAGTTTAGACCAAAATACAGAACCAAATTAAAAGCATGTCTGTGAAAAGGATAATGTGAACTGCTATTTTTTTCTCACTCTGTAGGAGCACCTGCTAAACATCAGCCAGAACAGAGTCTGAAATGGACACGATCAGAAAAATGCATTTTTCACAATCCTGATGCTAACAAAGGAGAAAAGGACCTTTTTTATTTTTATTTTTATTTTTTTTTCTCCCAGTACAGACAACAGCTACAATTTCCAGAAGAAGCTATAATGCCTACTTGCATACACTAGCATAGTTTATTGAACACTTATCAAAAGCGAAACTTTGAAATGCACAAATGTAAGTAGCTTTAAAGTGTATGCTACTGAACAGTTGAGAAGGTGGTTGCCCGGGTTATGTCATTTCTCATGGCACCATCCTGCTGAGGAACTTTTACCTGCCAGAGACCAAACATCCAGACCTTCTGGAGACAAGGAGGCTGTTCCCTTCATGTCTGAAGCTTCAGAATGTGACTGGATTCTGCACTTCCATGCCAAAAAAATAGTCATATTTAAAGACACTCTGTGCCATCTGAATAAGGTTCTACTTTCTTTTTTTTTTTTTTAAATAACAGCTTTTAAAGGCCACATTTTCACATGGAACAGCCCTTATAGAAAAGAAAAAAGGAACACAGAATGCTCATACATAATTTGCAGTCTAATCGTGCAGATTATTTATAAACTATTATTTCAACTGTTCTTGCTTTATTGGTTTTCTTCTAAGGTTTCCTTCATTAGAGTACTTAGTAAAATATGTAAGTCACACCAAAAATAATGTCTTTTGTTTATTTCCATGGAAACTACAGCAACTACAAAGAGCACAGTAACACTGTTTGATAGAGCAAATTCTCACAGTCGCCATCATTAGCTGTGCGTTTTCACCAGTGATGAACAAGAGCCTGCAAGCCATGCTCATAAAAATCTGCATCAATAGAGGTGACCCACTGTCACTGTCCCCACTGCTGAAATGTATCACCACCACCTCTCTGTGCTTGCATCCACTGTTTGGTCTCCAGAAACATTCAGCAAGCATCAGTGAATGACAATAGGTGCCGTTCTTTCCACATGGAGGAAATGACACACCTTTGCTTCGGATGCACTTTCATGTCAAATACCATTTTGTCACATAAGACAACGAAATGCATCACAGTATTTGTGGGAAGGTTCAACCTCTATTGCCATGCCGCCAACATTCACCTTTGATGTCATGGGGTAATATAATAAAACAGGAGGCATTACTTTCGGGTCCTCATACATAAGCACTTTGCTTTAATCACGTTGGGGACTTGTTTGCTTTTCAAGCAGAGAGTTTGTGTTTCAAGAACACTGCCGAGAGAGTATCAGAATATTTATTCATCTACAAGACACTAATGCACATCTTGGATGGTTTGGTCATTCTGCCGAAAGCACTCAAGGATTAAGCTAACAGTCCATTAATGCAGACCCTGGTGTGCCCTTCTGCTTATTAAGGGGAAATATATTCGTATAATTCCTACAGCATCATAATCCCAGTTTAACAGAGCTGAATTCTTCCTAACATTTGTTAATTTTCTTTAAAAACATTTTCAATAAACACTGGTTGCCTTCAGTCTATTGCAACAGCTAGGAGAGACATTACTATGCCCTCTCTAAATCTACAGAAAAAAAAAAAAAAGAGGAACGGAAGTAGCTGATTTCTTTCCACAATAGCTGGGTTTGGCCCAAGGAAATTTCCCATCCCACAATGAATGAAATTGTGCTCCTTACTATCACATTCCCATGAGAAAATAACTACATCTCAAATATTTGTGAGAAATAGCTTAGTACTACAATATGATCTTGCAGCCTTTGCTGCAGAGCACAAAAATTTTTGAAAGAAAAGACCATAGGTCACATTTATCAAGGAAATGTGCTGTCAATGATTGCATTTCAACAGAATTATACATCTCCAGCACAGTTCTACCACTTGTATAAACAGAGCTTAAGGGAAGACAGAAGACAATAAACCAATAAACTGCTTTTCTTTAGTTTGGAGATGGAGGCCTGATTCTCTTCGATTTTGTTCCTGTGCACAATTGCAGAGAGAATGCACCGAACAAGCCAAAAGCCTTTAGTCTTTTTTTCTGCTTGTATTCCTCCGCCCAGCAGGGATTTACCAGGCTCACAGAGCAAGCAAGAATAGCTGCAGGATAGCATCAGATTTGCCCACAGTTTTATACTGCTTTCTAGATGAGCAGAATAGCTGGCATGTAGGAAGGTTCTGGCCCCACAGCCAGCAGCTCCTCCCCATGTTAGGGGTTTGGCACTAAGCTCAATTCAGAAACTTTACACTAGCACTAAGTCAGTCAGGAGGCTGTTTAAGTGCTGCTGGGAGGCTATTAGGAAGCCTTGTAGGGGCCATTTACATGGCCCTTGAATTCCTTTGCCCCAAGGAGTGTAAGGTCTAAAGCTACATTTTCTCTTCATTTCTGCCTCCAGCTTTCACACTGAACCTTCACGTCACTCTGGGGACTGTGCACGTGCCAGATGTGCAAACAGCTGTGCCCAAATCTCATTTAGTTTCTGAGCTCTCAATTTCTCCCATCTCTGCCCTGGGAAATAAGACACTTTTCTCTTAAGACCTACTTCCACCTAGTGCTGTGCAGATACCTTCCTTTCAATACAGTTTTACAGTCCTGTGTATTTATATTGGGCCACAAATTGGTTGTTGCAGCCCAATATGATCACAGAAGAAAATGTTCTGGCTTTGCATATAATCAGTTTGTGTTCTTGCTCTTGGGTTTAAAGAAGTGCTGGAATTGTGGTGCCTGTAATCATATCAAATCTGATTTAACTGACAGTACTAATGGAGGTTCAGCAATTCTGGGATATGGGGTAGTCTAGTTAAGTCACCTGCACGGATAATTCAGAGGTTGTCTGGATGCCAAATAAGACTTTCCTCAAGGCACAGAGGGGGGAAAAAGGAGAAAAACCCTTGAAAAACATCTGCTTGCTTCTAGTAGTTCTTGTCAGCCAGGCTTCTTGCCAAAAGCTCATTAAAGGTAATTAAAGGGAGGAAAAAAGTACATGATCATATTTATTATGTGGATGAAGAAAAGAAATTTTGGGTATTTATGATTAAAAAAGGAGAAAGAAATGTTGATACCTCGGCTTCTTGTAGGGTCCCATGGTTCACACAGAGCATGTCTGGACAAGTGATAGGAGAACCACAACCTTCTTGAATAGCCAGCTGCATGTACTGTTTCAGGCACTAGAAATAATAACAGAGAAAAAAGTTAGAGCTCACATGTTGGTAGCATAGCAATGCTAGAACTTCCACACAGCTACCACTTTCACTGCCTTAATTGGCTGTCCTGAAGCTCCAGCACACAGAAAACATCAATTATTATAAGTGTGAATGCTACAAGTCATTACACTGGAAAGAATGCAACATGGAACAATTAATTATGTGTGACTTCATCTGCTGAGCATTGCGTTTATCCAGATCAGCAAGTCAGTGCTAACTCGTACACTCTGCTCAATCAAGTTTAGTAGATTATATGGGGGGATCCTTCATACTAATTAAAGAGGCTTCATTCTTTTGTCTTTCCTCCCGCATTCTTAATTCAGACTCTCAGTCAGCAGTCTCCATTGTAGGAGACCTCATTTACAAGAAAGAGGCTACTGTCCCCAGCTCCAAAAAAGGGGAAGGCTTAGAAAGTTACAGGAGGTTATAACCTGCCCAACAAGGTGTGCAACTACCAGTTGTCTCCTCCCTCTCAAGGCTCCACTGAGATCAGGTAACTTCCATGATTTACAATGATTTATCATCAGCTTCTGGTCTATTCAGAAAGAGTTCAAAGTCTATTTTCAGCATGGACACCTTCTTAGGAATGTTTCAAACTGTTTAATGACACAAAAATGGCAGGCTTCTCCACTCCAAGAAAAATAAGCCATCTGCTCCCCCACCTTTTATTTGTCATGCCAGTTTCAAAAAGATGTAATTTGGACCTTAGGGATCCACAGATCTTTTGTCTATTTAATGCATATGAGACCACCTCCAGTGAAGTCATGAAACAAAACTGGGGCAATGGACTGACGCACAGTGCTCTAATTTTATCTTCAAAGTACACAGGCAAGTAAGTGAACTCACTTCTAAATAAAACAAAACAACCACCTCCTTGAACAAAATCAAAGAGCATACAGTAAATTGCAAATCACCACTAACAAAATAACAAAATGTGGATTTCTGGCTCTGGAAATTTCATTTCCATTTCCATCTTTTTATTCCATCTCTTCACTGAAATGTCCCTGTTAACACCTTTTTGGTTAATCCAAATGAACTACACACAGGCAGTAGTTCAAGCAAGTAGAAGCAGATTAAATTAGTGGCATTTAAAATGAGTTTACTTTTAATTTATAAACATTTTAACATAAACATTGGGGAAGTGCATAGTCCCCATTTAGAAAGTCCTACTCCCAAAACCTGTATGTGCATATTGGGTATGCTCCTTAGGTGCCAGGGTTCCTCATGTCTCGCTCCCCCTCCTCACAGGAGACTTGATTACCTTCTGCACCAACTCCTTTGGCAACATTTGGGGAAGGGGAAAAGTTCCCCTTCTGCCAAAGCATTTAGCCTACCTTAGTTCCTTAGCAAGCATGAGAGAACAGCCTTTTACTTTCAGTGAGATCCTGCCTTCTGTCTCCTCTGTGGTGCTGCCTGATATTGAGTAATTTGTTTTGACAGCATGGTGCAGTACATTTGTATTTTGGGGGCAGCTCAGGTCAGCCGGGTACAGAGCAGGGACAAAGGCTGAGAAGTTCCTGCAGGCCTAGCAGCAGCCCAGGGGCTTGTTCTCAATTTAGACTTCCAGGACAGAAGCTCAGCACACTGACATTTAACCTGCTCTGCCACCATGGGCAGGAAATGCTTAAGGAGCTTCCAACAACAGCATGGGGTTTGAATTCAGCTTCTGAATCCTCTATGTGAGCCACCAGGGATACCAAGCAAGGATAACAGAGTTTCTGGAGGACTGTTAATGCACAGGGATTCTCCTCCTCTCACTCATCACTTGACTGTAGGCGAGAATACCAAGTTTTAAGCCTCCTTGCAATACTTTCAGAGGGTGCTGTGCTTATAGAGGGTGATTTGGGCAGATTTTACAACAGATCTGTGCGGTGCCAAGGATCTTCACATGTTTCACCAAAAACCTCCATGCTAAACAGTTTTATAGCTATTATATCTTTTGCCTTGATTTTCTGAGCTTAGAGAATGTATTCTGGAAGCCATTCAAAAAGGCGATGAAAGGACTTAGCGGAAGCTTTTAACATTTATCATAGAAGGATTAAGATTTATACCTAAGTCTGTACTTGAATGAAGATTTGAACTTCTTGTTCCCTCTTTCACAAGTTAGCAGTAAAAAAAGGTGGTAGAAAATAACTAACATTTTAAAATACATCTCCACATTAACAGCAAGACTGTTTTTAGGGAAGTTTTACTTTATTTACAGTCCAGCAACTAATTCAGCTACTTAGTTGAAAAATGGCAAAGTATCTGAATTGACATGCAAACTGCTTATGTGATGAAAAGAGTTTATACAATGGACCAGGATTCATTTTTTCAGCAGTATGTTCTACACTGTGAAGAACTCATTACACAGATGCAAATTAAGACTACTTTTTCATGCTTTTTGTCTAAAAAGGCAAACAATATCCCAATCAGAAAAAAAAAGTGTACATATTACATATACTATTTAATCCCTCTACAAAATGAAGGTAAGATGAAGGTACGCGTGATACCAGAGTTCCGTGAAGGGAGTTTCATCCTGGGTCACCTCAAGGACCTCAAGGCCTCAACACCCTTGGGTTTACACACTCACCAACTTACCACTGTGTAGTGATGCACAAGCATAGAGAGCAGTCAGTGGCTGAGAAGCTGCACTACAAAACCCGTGTTTTGTGGTGAGAATTTTTGACATGGAGAGCCATGCTCTTTGTGACCCAACCAAGTCACCTTCAGCAAACTTCCCACTAGCAAGTGAGGTTTCCACAAATGCCTCAAGTAGTCAAGGCAGAATGGTCAAGGCAACAGGATTAAAAACCCACTGAGGTCTTGCAGGTTTACAGCCTGCTGCCTGCAGATGAAATCTGAGGTTTGGCTCCATTGCATTTGCTCCATCAAATAAATGGTAGACAGCAAGCAAAGGAATTTTAACTCCCATACTTGCAACCATACCCTGATTGGTTTATGCTCATCTTTACTGAGATTTTGTCCACCCAAGCACCTACATCATGTAGAATATATTTGTGTTCTGGGAAACATTATAAAAAATTCTGATGTAAAGAGCAATTGATTTGTAAATGTAACAACAGCACTCCACTAGTGGAAATTGGTACATCCAATCAGAAGGTTTTGGTAATGATCTAACTTTGCCAATCAAGTTTTGCTCCTGCTGGACTACTGTCAACTTCAGTGAAAATAGTTCTACAAATGATTTTATTTCTGCCCGATACTCATAATGAATAATGTTATATTTTTCAAATAATTTGCTCTCTAAGCATTTGAAGCAAACATTTGTTTTTCACATTAAGATATTTTCGTCTTTCAGGCCTTCTGTCATTTAATAAAAGAAGGTCAATGTCTATTTACCTACTTCAAAAAAGTGATTCTCGTGAGTATCTGGCAGGTTAGGGCCTGTAAATCATTTAGATCAAATTATGGTACATGAAACATACATGCATTTGTTTTTATAACCGTTCTTCATTTTAAATCAAGAATAAGTTGAAAGTGTAATTTCAGTATTACATTGTTAGGTAATGATGTGACAAAGACATTATATCCCTCTCACTGCAAAATGTTATGTTTCTATTCAAAGCCATTTTCTGATAATCTCTCTATCAGAGACAAAAGACAGATCTCAGTCATTTCTACATACTACATTCAAGTACACCAATATATTCTATTACCTTGCTCTTCTCCTGTCTCATCACAGCAATTCACCTGCCTAAATGCAGCATCGTTTTGGATGTTAAAACATAAAAGAAAACTGTGTATGTGATATGGCAAAACTGAACAGGTAGCATTAGGAAAGTTGGAGGGATGGCTAGTAAGAAGAAAAACTGATTCAGAAAATCATATTAAGTTTAACTTGGAAGATGACCTTTTAAGGTCATCTAATTCAACTTCCCATAAATGAACAGGGATATCCACAGCAGAACATGAGGTGCAATTTCCCCTTGTCCTATTACCACAAACCCTGATAAAAAAATCCATCCCTTTTTTTCTTATAGTCCCCATTTAGATACTAAAAGGTCACTATCAGGTCTCCCCAGAGCCTTCTCTTCTCCAGGCTGAACAGCCCCAGCTCTCTCAGCCTGTTCTCACAAGGGAAGTGTTCCATCCCTTGGATCATTTTTGTGGCCATCCTTTGGACAGGTCTATGCCCTTCACAGGTCCATGTCTCTCCTCTAGTGAGTACTCCACACCCAGACACAGTATTCCAGGGTGAGATCTCACCAACACAGAGAATAGTAGCAGGATCACCTCCCTGAACCTGCCAGCCATGCTTCTTCGCATGCAGCCCAGGACAAGGTTGGTTGTCTGGGCTGGGAGTGCACACTGCTGGCTCATGTCCAGCTTGTCATTCACCAGTACCCCCAAGTCTTTTTCAGCAGGGCTGTGCTCAATCCTTTCACTCCCTGGCTTGTACTGATAGTGTGGGTTACTGTGACCCAGGCACAAGACCTTAAACTTGGTTTTGTTAAATCTCATGAGGTTCCCCTTGGCTTACTGCTTAAGCTTATTTAGGTCTCTCTGGATGGCATCCCATCCTTCAGGCGTGCTGACTATTCCCCACAGCTTGGTGCCATCAGCAATTTTGCTGCTGGTGCACTCAATCCCCCTGTTGATATCAGTGTTGAAGATACAAAAGAGTACTGGTCCCAGTACAGACCCCTGAGGGACTTGACTCACCATTAATCTCCATCTGGACATTGACCACTACTGTCTGGGTATAATCTTGCAACCAGTTTCTCATCCATTGAACAGCCCACTGGCATATTTCCTGTCAAGTGCTACAAATACTGCCGCTGATCACCATGCAGCAGTTGATATAGACTGAGAAAGGGTGTTTTTATTTAATAAAACACCGTAATAACAGTAGAAATGGGGAGAGGGGAAGTAGGACTAGAGTGTTTCTTACCCTCCCCTAGAGTAAGAGCTACATTAAACATGAACATGAAAGAAATAATTTAAAATATTCTGCCAAAAGAAGAAAATCTTTCCTACTAATGTATAACAGGAAGAGAATTTCAATTACAGAAAATTTAAGAAAATTTCAGGTTCCCATCCACAAAACTTATCTAAAATGGTAAATCTCTTTCCTAGATTTCAGTTCTCAAAACCATATTGAGTTTGGGTTTTTTAACCTTGGTCTTCTTTCACACACTCAAAATTGGAAGGGTGAAATAAAAGACTGTATATGGAGAGAGGACATAACTTTCTGATTGGCATTCCAGAGGCCATGAATACCTTTTTCTTACAATAGCAGCCACTTCAGTTCTATGCAGTGTTCATGCACAATACAGGTCTCATTTCTTTCTTATTTATAAATGTTACCTATTTTTCAGAGCATACACATGACAATGTTATTTATGTGTTACTGACTTGTCAGAACTCTAACAAATTAACAGGACATTCGTAATTGTCATAAAATGCACCTCTGCACATTCAATCTGTAAGATGGACCACTCACTTCCAATGTGTAGTAATCAAACTTCCTGAAATCTGTCAAGCACTTCTAAACAGGTCTTAAAACCAGATGAATTTGTCCTGTTGTCAATTAGCTTGGATGCATCTGCACTTCACTTGGGAAAAAATGCAGGGCTTTTCCAATCAAAAAGTTTGTTAAAGTACAATGAAAGTTCATCAATAAAACAAGTACTTTTATTGGCCCAATCTGTATTTTAGCTGAGGACCAGAGGCAGCAATAAATGAAGTTACCTTTAAATGGACATAATCAAATGGATAAGTCAGGCCACAGAAAAGCTTTATTGAGAAAGATGCTTGAAAGGAAGTGAAAAAAAAATCCCTTTCAGCCTGTAATGGCATATTATCTTGTGGCTAAGAGGAAGCAGAAGGAAAATAGGATTTGACAAGCATCTTATTTCTTCATAACTAAGTGAAAACATCAACAAGGAAAGATGACAATGGACCAGAACATAATGTCCTCCTGCTGCTCCGCGAACCTGTTTTTTCAGCGGATCTTCCATGTTTGTCTGAAGGATTTTCTGTAGCCTAACACCAGTGGTGCTAGATTCTGCTCAGATATGCAGCCTAAAGCAAAATTTACACATGGCCTTCCACAATATGGAAGCATTTCACAAAAATCAAGATACCTGTCTGGTAATCTTTGCCACAAAGCATCACCACAAAACAAAAAATGACCCAAGAACATGACTAAAAAACTCAGTGCCATAAACCTCAACCAGCTGTGAACACCATTTGCAAACAAATCTGTATCAAATTAAACATAATCTTACTAAGAGCTACAAACCAGATGTGACAATGAAGCTGATGTCACAAGCTGGTTCAGCTACTGCAGTATTCTAAAGCACTGACAGCTTACTTCACATCTATTTCTTTATTTCTTAAACAGAGATAACCAACTTCACTGATACAGTGCTGTGATGAAACATTTTGGTTCTCTCTTCCTCACCTGTTCTCCCCAATCTCCTGTAGGTTACTACTGAGCTGCTACCACCCCTGCAGACTTCAGGAACATGTAGCCCATCTTTCTGAATGGTAGCATCCATCAAAAAGCAATGGGTATATTTGTGCCTTTCTGATACTCAATACAGAAATACATGCAAGAAGTTCTTGAACCATCTAAATTATGATGAAAATGCTAAGTGTTCAGTGCCAATATTGGCAGGCGTGGGAATTTTCTTTATTTTAACTTTTAAGAGAAGCTATTCTGAAACATTTCAAATGTAAAGCTGGGGAAAAAAAAAAAAAAAAAAAAAGTCTGCTTGTTCAAAATTTGGAAGCTTTTACCTGTGGGTGGAAACAGAAAACAATCTGAGGTAAGTTTTATATAAAGTAAGTGGGGCATTGCAGTACAAGGGCTGTTTAGGAACAGGAGAACACAGTGCTCTAGTGCAGCCATGAGCACATGCAGATGTCTTCTAGGATGAGGAAAAGTGGAAGAAGAGGGGGTCAAGAAGTCCCCTCTTGAAAGTTAGCACAGAGAAAGAGAGGAGATATTATAACCCAATGTTTGCTAGGTTAAGGCAACTCAAATTTTCCCTTACTCATAAATTTTACTTAGCCCTTCACTGGAATATTTACATATATTGCTTCATTTAGTAGACATCCTGTGCTATTTGTCATCTGCTTCCCTGTCATCTTTGGTCAACTCAACCTCCTCTGCTCCAAAGCTTTTCTTCCTGTGCTTTTTGCTGTTCATGCAGATCCTTCACATCAGTTTGTCTATAGCTCACCAGTCCTTCCGTAGAAGAGCAGTCTAAGGCTTGCAGCACCAAGGACAAAAGGTCAGTATTAGGCCACCTGAAGCAGAAGATGGCAGGGCAGCACACAGCTGCTCCTAGAAGGCACAAGAAGAGTGTCCTGCTGTTGAAGTACAATGGAGAAAATTCTCTTTCTGGAATTGTTTTTCCTTCCCCCTCTAGAAAAAGTAGCTGGCAGGATCATGACAGCTCATCTCACATAGACTGCAAAATCCCAATGCCTTGACTCACCAGGCAGGCAGGCAGCTGCCCAGGGCACCAGGCTATCAATAGCAGTAAAGGAGCCTTTTTTACCACTACTAAGCCCTGGCCTTGCTGTCACATAGAAGAAAATCAGGTTCTCCCAAACACTACCAGATCACCTACTTTGTGGAATATTCAAGATAGAAGTTACCTGTGCTTCTATTCAACACTGCATGCTGACTTTTCCTTTTAATGTTGCAGGAAGTTTAATCCTGGATTAGATTGAATTGTGTGCACCAAAACATCAAACAGATGATCACCATGGCATTTATTTTGCATATTTTGTAATTGAGTTACCTCACACACTTCTCAGAAATACAAGACCTAACAAAGAATTTGCTTGAATAAGAAAGAATGGTGAATCATGCTAGTCCTGCAGAACATGTACTGTCAACACCTAAGACTATCTTTTGCTTTCAGAGTCTGTTATACACTGTTTTATGCATCTCAAAACCTGATCCAGTAAATAACACACAAGATGGATATAAGCTGCTGCTTGACATAAATAGCAGTGAAGCTATAGCGTGCAGTTGCTCACCTGGCTCATATAAGAAGCCTACAGTTTTCAGAGAGGGGAAAAAGAGGAAAGGCAAAACCATACAGAATCAAGGAGGGCAGAAGCTGACACATTAACAGACCCTATCAAAACCACATTCTCCCCAACAGCAATGCTGTTAATAGCAACCAAATGGCAAGAGCTCTTTTGAGGCTTGTCCAAGTAAGACAACATACAGTTTTGTAAGTTAATCAGGATATAAAAAAATATTATTTTGCTTTGGATTCACGCAGAAGTGCAGTAAAGTGCTGTATTTCATAACAGTCTGATGGCAGAGCCTAGCACAGTGAATAATCCTTTTATGTGCATATGTGAGCAGTGGGACCAAAGGGGCAAAGACCTGTGTAGCTGGTTGCTTCCGAGAAATAAAAGGCTGCAAGACAAGGCAAGCAAGCAAGCACAAGGTGCTGGAGATAGGGAGGATATCCTGCCAAACAAGCAAGAAGAATGACTGATAAGATTAAACAAGATAAGCAGTACTGAGAACAGATAAGACACGCCCCCTTTTCTGAATGGGACATGTAGTATAAACCTATGTGACATAAGCAATATGTTTATTGCAAAATATAATATATATATGTATATTCATTTACAATAATGTGTGCCTACAGTATGGCACTCCACAAAGGTTTAACGGGTATAGAAAATGATATGAATAACATCAAAGATGTCAAAAGCTTTGTAGAGAATAATATAACTTGTTACTTCCTTGCCAAGCCCTCCACAGAGATCAGTCCTTCATTCAAAATTAATACAGCCCAAACACAATGAAACTAACCCATGCTGTACACTATAGCTGTTTCCAAAACTTGGGATGTGTATACATGTGCTTTATCTTGTATTTCAGTGGAGTCTCACACCAACTGCAACAGTATTGCACGTAAGAAAGACATGGAGCTGTTGGAAGGCCTCCAGAGGAGGGCCATGTAGTTAACTGAAGGCCTGCAGCACCTCTCCCACAAAGAAAGGCTGAGGAAACTGGGCTTGTTCAGACTGGAGAAGAGAAGGCTCTGTGGAGAACTCACTGCATCCCTCTAGTATTGAAGAGAGCTGATAAACAGCAGGGAGACTGACTTTTCACATGAGCAGATAGTGATAAGACAAGAGGGAAAGGTTTTAAACTGAAAGGGCTGAGAATTAGGTTAGATGTCAAGAAGAAACAAATATAAACAAGAGGCAGGCTGACTTTTCACAGAATCCAGTAATAACAGAACAAATGGGAATGGTTTTAAACCATTAAGAGGGAGGACTGAGATTATATGTTTGTAGGAAATTGTTTACTCAGAGAGTGGCACAGGCTGCCCAGAGAAGCTGTGGATGCCCTATCCCTGAAGGTTTTCAAAGCTTTGGGATGGATGAGGCCTTGGGCAGTCTGATCTGGTGCCTGATTTAGTGGGTGGTAACCCTGCCCACAGCAGCAGGGTTGGAACTGAATGATCTTTAAGCTCCCTTCCAACCCAGGACATTCTATGAAATGATAAGAAATCCAAAGTTGATGTCTTCTCAGACCTGACTGGGCTACCAAATGAGACAGCAACTGTATTGTACAAAGCCATCTCATTTCTCTTCTCTGAACAGGCAGAGTAAAAATGTTTATGAGTAGGTGAAAAGTTCCTGTCTTAATTGCAATCTTCTTCCAAAATGCAAATACACACCTCCTTAAACAAAGCTTACTTACTTTGGCAAGAACACTGCTTCTATGAGATCTAATGTTTATTAGAAGAGTATCTAAGCCGAAAAAATAGCTGTACACAAGACCTAATGAAAAGGAGATATCATCTCTCCCCTGCAGATGCTTATATATTAACAATTTCCAATTACTCCTAAGGTCAAAAGTGCTACAGTAGAAAATAATCACAGACAGAGAACTATCATTACACTTGGAAAAAAAAATAAAATAAGGCCTCACATATATAAAAGTTAAGCAAACAAGTGCTTTCATTTCAGTAGAACTATGTTCATGTCAAGTACTCTTCTATTAAATTTCAAATTTAATACTGTTCCGAGATCTACATGGATCTTGGAGAATTAACCTTAGTGATAAAAAATAAGAATAAGCTACTCAAACAGGAAGCATTGCTAGCTCAAAAACTAATATGGGCTTGAAACTAAAGCTCAAGGTTACCGTTCTTAATGCAGTGTCTGTCTTAAAGGCAGTGCAAACATATCTAAAAGCCTTGTCATGGACGGGAGGGAAGTTATGACACTGCAAACCAAAGCAGCCACTGTGAGTTGTACCCAGTACAATGTTTCATGCAAATCCTGACACTGAGGCACATAGCAAAGTGCAGATTCTGCCATTGCTCTTCAAATGCTGTCTAAAGGTATCACTGCAACTTAAACAGCCAGAAAGTGCTGAGTTCAAGATGGAAAAGCATACCGAATGGTTAAAAGCCTTCAGAGACCCCTTTGTTAAAGGATGCAAGATCTATACGTCTCTCTTGCATCAATACAAACACATCCATTGGGAAGTGTACAGACACAGATTATCAACTAGGTCTGTTCTATAGGTATCAAACAGCCTCTCTGTTACATATCTTGCTTCTAAATAAGTGCCTTATAACTTCTTTTCTCCTTTTAGCCACTACAAAATCTTTCAGTGCTCTTTGAGACCCCTGATCTCTAGAGAAACCTTCCTGAACCCAGGTTCAGTGTGCCTCCTCGCATTACATAGCATAGGACTTTTTTGTGGGCACACAAGAACCTCTGGGAGCAAAGATATGTTGATATTTGCTCATTTTTGTTTCCATCTCGTGGTGAGTAACAGGAAAGTCAGCAGAAAAGCACGGAGCACTCTGCAGGCAGTGACACAACCCCTGTCCAATCCCTGCCAGGTGCAGAAATAAGGAGAGAGCAGCAACTCATCACAGACTGCCTGAGCACAAAGGAGTTCTTCCTTTTCTACTTGTCCCTAGTACCACAGCCAGACAAGGCAATTACAGGACAAGTGAGAAGTGACTGTGAAAGACAGAGTTGAAGAGGTAACAACAGCCAAAGGGTAGACACAGAGCATAAGTGCACAACCAAGACATATTAAGCCAACCCAAATAAACAGAGCTTGTCTAAAGGCTTCACCCAGCTGCATACAAAACTCACCCAAGGCTGACTCCAGCCTTACACAAAGTCAGTACAGGTGCAAAACAACCATGATTGCATTCCATAACGGTAGTACTAAAGCCAAGCTCAGAGCAGACACCCTTTATGCTACCATCCAGGTTTAAGAGGTACACATGCAAGGTGGCAGGTTCAGCAGCAACAAAGGACAGGTAGGAACAGCAGCCCTGCCCAGCAGTCACTTATCTCTCCCTTAAGCCCAGGTGCTAGAAGAGTGGAGAACTCAGGTCTGCTCAGCAATCCTCCCTTTCTTAGGGCCAGGGGATTACTCTGCCCAGCTAATACTCAGGTTAGAGTCATCTGCATGTTAGTAAATTAGTCACTGAATTCTCAGAGAAGACTGGGACTGCTTTAAAATATTGACACAAGTTTAAATCTAAAGTTGTACCTCCCTTCATATCTACCTGTTAGGCATGTTCTCTTAAAACTTATGTTATAAACTAAAGAATAGAAATGCTTGGATGGTTGTAGGCACAGGGTTATTCTTGACAGTTCTATGCCCAGGTGGAGTCTGGTAAGAGGACTGTGAGGCACTGGCACAGGCAGCCCAGGGTGCCCCATCCCTGGAGATGTTCAAGGCTAGGCTGCTGGATAGGGCCCTGGGCAGCTTGATCTGATGGGTGGCTACCCTGCCCATGGCAGGGTGATTGGAGCTAGAGATCTTTAAGGTCCCCTCCAGCATAAGCCATTCACAACTCACTTCCTGCTTCAGCTGGCCTTACTTCAGTGTAAATGAAGATGCTCTGACTCAAGCAGGCTTGACAAATATCACATTTCTTCCCTGAGTTAAAACAGACAAGTGTAAAATTTAAAAGTACTTGTTTGAGGCTTACCTGCAGTTTGTTGTTAAAAAATAAACAAACTTTTGTTCTGAAGATATAAAAACAAACAAACAAAAAACCTTCCATACTGTGGCTTCTGTACAAAAGATGCAGTGGCATTCCTAAAGAGTGGCCATCTTATCCAAGGAATATTCACAGAGACATAGCTTGCATGTGAGCAGGGGCTCCAGAGCTAAATCTCCATCTTCTGACTTGTAAGGTATATAAAAGTCACTAATGACAGAGAAACCGGGTTCATTTTCCCATGCTGAGAAAGAAACCAGAAGAGCACTAATATCTGTAGGGCTTTTATGAGCTCACTCAACCTCAGCCTTTATCAATTCCACCAGCTTTATTTGATCTGAATTTGCAGGATGCAAAATCCTCTCTGACAACTATAGGTAATGCATGACCTCAGTAATTTCTCTGCAGTATAGACTATATACTATATATAGTATATATAGCAGAGGCAAAGGTTCAATAGGCCAAGGTTAATTTTTGTTCAGGTTTTCTGATTGCCCTTAAAAAATACATTCTGGATTTAAAGGAAAAAAAGGCCTAAGACTACCCAGAAAATAACAGGGAAACAAAACCACAATTATCCTATGACTTTTGCTTCAGAAGAAATAAATACTCACACTGCAAATAGATGGTGTATGTTCTCTGATAGTCTTAAAATGTATCTTTTTCCCATTTACTACTGGGTTCCATTATTATTATTGTTATTATTGTTGTTGTTGTTATTATTATGTTATGGGAACATCTGTTAAGAGCTACGTATTATTAAAAGCAGAATAGCTGAAATCTTCTAGATAAAGCAATACAGACTAATACCAAATGGTCTTTAGGAAAACATCCCCTACCAGCAGAGATAACACTTCTAGCAGGATATAAGCAACCCATCATGTAGTTCTGTTTATCTTCCATTACTCTGCTCTTGAAACTTAAAGGTGCTGCTAGATCTTACCGATGTACAAAAGATGCAGCGGCACTCCTGAAGAGTGGTCATCTTATCCAAGGAATATTCACAGAGACATAGCTTGCATGTGAGCAGGGGCTCCAGAGCTAAGTCTCCAGCTTCTGACTTGTCAGGTGTCATGGTGTCAGGGCTAGGCTTCCCTGCAGAGCCCATTCTCTCATCAGTTGTCCTGTCTGCCTGAAAAGAGAAATCAACAGCTGAAGCATCCCACAGGCCACAGACTGATCAGAGAACTTACAGCTTATGAAAGTCCCTGCACACCTAGATGTACTATTGTCATCTTGGTGCCTCTTTCGTGCTTCAAGACATTTAAAATTTACCAAGAAGGTGCCTGCGAGCCCACGTCCCCAAAAGACCTGAACTCACAGACCTGTGTTCTCACAGAAGATTTACCTTGCTGGCATGAAACATATTAGTCAGGGCACTTATCATCAAATTCAAAAACAAATCACATAGTTTAGATGTTACTGTTGCATGCAGCAGTATTTTTGTATCCAATTCACTACCATTCAACTCTTTCACTGACTCAGCTCCTAGGAATCTAAATGAGGTTTGTGAACCTTAAACTAAGTGCACTTTCACATGGAGATGCTCAGAATAACCATGTCCCCAGAGCTTGGGGAAGAAATTTCTGTCCTTAGAGAAGCACCAATGGTGGAGGAATGGTGCTCCTCACAGAAATACTATGCATATATATAATGGAATTTGTTTCATAAGGATGGTATGTCTGTGAGGAGCACTTAACTGCCATCTCCAAGAAACATGGCCTGAATTGTACAGACTTACCTCTGAATACACTTAACTGATGGCAAGAAGACCTTCACACACATTTGTGACAAGCAGAGGCCTGGCAGCCAGCTGCACAAAGCAACTTGCACCAGCACAAAGTGAAAATGCAGCACCACCAAATCTCAGAGGTCACTTTACAAACAGAGGCTACGTGAACATGAAAACAACAGGGGACCAAGACTCATCCATGTTCCTATCAGCTCTGACACCTCACAAGGCAAAGAGGAGACTCAAGCCCTGTGGTTCACTTGTGCTTCCCTTCCCTGCAGCCCCTTGTGTCCCCATGGCAGGGCTGTCAAGTCACATTTGGCAGCATGTCACTGCTGCTGTGCTGCTGCTCCTCAAGCAGTCACGCCAGCTGCAGCCAGTCCATGTGTATACAGTGCATCAGCTTGCAATATCTGCCAGTCTTTTCCCCAGAAAGAGAAATGATGGCGCTCATGGAGCTAGAAAGGGCAACACATGTGAAACCCTGCCCCACAGCTCCTATCCCACAGTATGACATGTTTGAGATCTGTCCCCATGCCTGCCCTATGAGGGCAGGCAGTCCAGTGTCATATGGGTCTGCAGGAAGGCCATTTCCCTTCAAAACCTATGAAACCACAACAGATCTGGGTGGAGCACACTTCTTCACTTTGTAGTTTCCTAGTTCAGCCTGGTACTTTCCTGTAAGCAGTCAGTCTGAGAGACAATAGAGTCACAGCCAAGATTCTGACAACCAAGTTTCTGCCTGCTGATCCAAAGCAAATCTTTCTTTTAATGTCTTGCTATCACTGTTCAAGATATATGCTGCGCCTGCATTATTTTTGGCTCAGTCTCCATCTGCTACCACACAGTCCCTGAAACTCGCTTCATACGGTTGCAGAGCTGGAACCCCAGCATGGCCAGAAGCCTTGGAACGAAGCCTCCCTCTGAGTCAGAAACTGCAACACTCTTCTGTAATTACTGCAACAGGAGGACAAAAAGAAGCAATGAGTCACTGGAAATGCTACAGCAGATCAAGAACTACCTGTTATTTAGAACTACGTGTTAGACGTTATCTCAGTGTTTGGGAGAATTGTAACGTATTTACTCAGCTGCATCCATATAGATAAGCTACCCCATCTCCACACAGAGCATCCTGTGGAAATCTCCAGTAAATGACAGAAATCAAACCTGGAGAATCAGAGCATCTAGCCCCAAGCACAGCCCTGGCTCATCTCACCACAGCCTCATTAACCTCAGCACGGTTTAGCAAATGAAGCAAGCAGAACTGGAGCTATGGGCACATCCATGCAGCCTGCCTACAGGGCATTTGGGGAAGGCACCACAGCCACCAACAGCTGCTCTCCCTCCATGCTGGCCTGTCCATAAGCACTTCTCCAGGTCAGGCTGGCACAGGCAAAGCTACCCTGTTAGTGTCTGAAAACATGTCCAGGAAAGTGAGAGCACAATGCACACAACCTGCTCCTCTTCCCTGAGAAACCTAACTAATCAGTCTGCTTCTCCTCACTGGAACTGCTATTTTTGCTATTGCTGCCACAATGGCATGCAGAGAGAAAGGTCACAAGGAATGGCAGCCCCTGCAGTGCCAACTGGGCTCTGAAGAGAAACCACACCTGGTGAGAAAGTTCATTCCCATTATCAGAATAGTCGGTGGAAATAATGGGGTGAGAAAAATCACTTGTCTTCCTCTGGTTCTCACCCTCTACTCTTTTCCAACACTTCAGGATGCATCATCCTCTCCCAAGCTCTCAAACCACCTCCTCAGCTTTAGCACCACTGTCAGAACTGTCTTTTCCATCCACTGTGGAGAAGCTCTGAAGTTCTGTCTCAGTTGTCTCAGTTCCTCCAAAATTTTATGGCTTTTACTTTGCTAGGCCCAGTTCCATAGACTGTCATTAGTTTATTATATATCCATTAGCACTCCTTACAGTGGATTAAAATTCCTACTGTAATTACAAGTTGCAAAGAATTTAGGTTGAAAACAAAACATCTTGGATGTACGTGTCCTTCAAAGGAAGAGGGAGTCAACTGGGGACAAAGTTGAAAAACAGCATTCCATATTTGGTTATACTAAAAAATTTATATTAATGTATTATGTTATATTAATAAAAATGACCAAAAATAAAAGTGGAAAGGCTCTGAAAAAAAAAAAATTGACCTTCACCTTCATATAGACACAATGTATTTATAAGTATTAAGGTCTTCCCTTTCATGTTCACACATGCAAATAACCCACTTAGGATAGAATCCAAAATAAAGCAACATATATAACACTGAAAGCCAAACACAGCACATAATTTCTTACCCCCCCCCCCAAAAAAAAACCCTCCACTGAACAACAACAAAGGCTGCATGAGATCCTGTGAAGCAAGGAAAAACACATCTCAGGGATGGACTACAACAGAGAAACATATTAGACTACATTCTACACCAGCACAAATCAGTCAAACAGAGAAACATATTAGACTACATTCTACACCAGTACAAATCAGTCAAACTGACTCAGACTGGAGGCGTAGAGAAGAGCTGTTACAGATCACCATAAAAATCGCCACAGCCCCTGTGCCACTTGTTGGGGGGAGGCATAGAAGCTGGGGATGAAGGGGCAAAAGCAAGTGTGGGATAAAGGGGAGGTAGGGAGGATGTGGTGTTAAGTTTTGGGTTTGTTTCTCTCTCAAATCTATTTTAACTGGCAATAAACTAATTTTCCCCGAGTACAGTCTGCAACCCCTAGGTTGAAAGTTTCCCTGTGAGCATGCCCTGCAAGGTAATGTTCCTTTGACAAAGGCTCACGTAAATCTGCCCAGGTGCCTCAAAGCAAGATGACCAGACTGGAAAAACAAAAGTTGCTCTGCGTAAGTGATAGTGCCAGCAAGCCAGGCAGTCTGCTAAACTGCAGCATTAGGACATAATCTGTGTGCCCACAACCAAGTCCCTATTTAGCTGAAAAAATGAGTCTGGGTGTGACTTCTGCTACTTAGAAACACCACACTAAATCATGAAAGGCTTCCGCACTGGTGCTCTAGGAGAATGAATGGATTATATTCAATGCCATAAGCCATCCTTTCATTTTTCACATGCTGTATCCAGTAACAACAGAGTTCTTAGAGAAGCTCCTTCAAGCCTCGTGTTTACAAACAATTCTGCTGAAGTTAGCAGAGCTCTATGCTTTTAGCTCAATGCTGAGTTTAAAGGAAGCCAAGGAAAGTACAAAAATGAACAAGCTGCTGCAGGAAATATTCACAGGACAAAAAGGGTCCTTTATATGTTTTTCAGGTCGCTGTGTGCCCAAAGCCCATTCCATGAGACAGGGCAAGAGCCCTGACATCCTATCTACTCCAGGCTTTGCCCCCAGTCTTGCCATAAGCCAGTTCCCAAGGGTGGACTTGCATGCACATGGCAGGAACATGAAGAGGTCTGGGGTCAGGTTTCAGGTCAGATGCAGACCTAGAACATAACAACACTTCCCCATTTTCAAAAAAATCGGTATCAGAATGAAAACACTTGACAGCACCTGTGCAAAATTCCTATTTAGTGTTCCAGTTATTTATCAAACTTTCTTTGAGAAACATTTGCAAGTGCTGCATTTCTCAGGCCCTGGAGATTTTTGAAGTACTCCATCCACTACAAAGTGTCTTCAATGCCATATAAAAGTCCATTTTGACACTATTCAACACAGCATTCAGTTGTTTCCCATAACTACGGTTTCTGCTTTAAAAATAAAGTAACTACCTAAAGAATGCAAGTGTGCAAAACCATCAGAAAGAAACAGGTCCTTAGGGAAAAGGAATAAATTCAAAAAAAGATTTCAAAAATATAACAGTGGTATTAAGACAATGGAGTCAGATCACAGAAGACATAAACTAATCTGTGAAATTAGGACATGTGAAGACAGATGTCAGAAACTGTGTTTATATGATCAACTTCAAAGAAGTTCAATCATCTTGACCAGTTTTGGTTATATGTCCTTAGCTGTCCCAGTTCTCTCAAGACAGCGTTACTGAAAATCTGCATTTAAGATAGTTGTTGTTGTGTTTTTTTTTAACTCAATGATTCTGCATGAAAGTTGGTCTGAATCAAGCATACTACTACTTCTGTGGTCTAATAGACCAGACGCTAAACCACTGTGCAATCATCTCCCCTTTTGGTATGCACTGCCTACACAGAGCTACCAATCTAGTCCACACAGCATTACTTATCAGGTACTAGTTCAGGAAGGCTATAAAACATGTGATTAAAGCTCCACTTGGAGAAAGCCATCATCTTTAAGGAGGATACTTCATCATACGCTTAAGTGTTTTATGCAAAAAAAAAGTCTGAGCACTTACCTTATTAAAATGTGATTATTAACAGGTCAAACAAGTGTTTAAATTTTCTGAAATTGTCCTGTCAAAAACAAAGCAACCATATCCATGAATATAAGGTCTAATTTAAAATACATTTTTCATACCTCTGTTGTTTCCTGTAGTACATCTGTGCCTTAATACAAGCAAGAAAACCAGTGACTTGATTACATCCATGTACAAGGAGAACCCATTTTGGACAATGTAGTGTGCTGCTTAGTTGAAGTATCAGAGAGAATAAAAGCATTTCAATCTCTGATCTCTTTGAGAAGAGCCTGAGAGATATCAGATGTTTAATATTTCAGACACTTTAAAATTTTTATTTTAAAATCAGTTTGTTTAAAGAACAAGCAACCTAAGTAAATTTGCTGTATGTTACACGAGAACACACTGAAGGCAATTTCACTTGTTTGTGCTGGGAAGTCAAGGAATAAACAAGTCATTGAGCTGCTGTTCAAGAAGCACTGGCTGTATAGAGTGTCATCATACCAAGCTAGCAACCAGAACATAAATATATAAATTTTTTAAAGGATATTTTAAAGGAGTGGGATGCCTCTTGCACACACACATAGAAGTAAGGGATAGAATGCACTAACTCAGAATATCATCCCGCTTCCTGTAAGGTATTTTTATACTAGTACATATTGGGCAGCTTCCCAAAGCCCACACAAACCCAATAGTTTCAAATTATTCTAGTTAAGTCAAAACATCATTAGAGCACATGTAAATCACTGCGTACCACAGCCCTCTGAAGGCACAGTTGTTCGGTAACACTATCTCTACTGTAATACTGCACTGTAATACTGTAATACTTCCCGATCACTTATGAAGACTGAAAAAGAAATAATGCATAATTCTGATCCTCATCTCTCTTAATTATAGTAAGCAGCTGTGCAACAGCAAAACTTGATGACCCCACGGGGACAAAAGTAAGCCTTCCTGAGGGGATGACGTCATAGAAGCCACCACCTTCACCCTGTTATATTGGAACTAGGATGCAGAGGAGACAGTTCCATCAACATTACCAGGCTGAGAAGCAAGCTCCCCACATCCCATTTACTGGATTAAGCCAACAGGGGAGGCTTATCCTGGCTATTAGAAAAAGGCTCTTCACCAGAGGGTGGTCAGGCCCTGGAACAGGCTCCCCAGGACATACTCCAAAACACAGTTGGAATTTTGGGTGGTTTTTTGGGTGGAGTCAGGACTTGGACTTGGTAGTTCTTGTGCATCCCTCCCAACTCATGATATTTTGTGATTATATGACTCAGGTGCTGGAAGCCTGTGGGCAAGCAATTTAGGGTGATCCAGATGAACTGAGCTTGCTCTGTCTGAGCAGTGTGATGGTTCAGGATGCCCACAGAAAGCCATGGCAATATATCTGGTCCTGCAGCTGGTTTCATGCAGTACCCTAGATGTCGTGAAGCTATAGGAAGCCTAACAACACAAACAGCATTGGAACAGGCAAACTGTAGCTAGACAACAGCACTTGTAAATTTGGCATCAAACACTTCAAGTACTTCCAAAACACATCAGAACAACAAAATTTTGCCAACTGGAGTTTCAAGTATTAGCTACCAATGCAAGATTAGACTCCAAAGCTTATCTAAGTGACACTCCCTATTATTAATGATACTATGCAATGTCTGCCAATGCTAAGCTACAAGGAATTTCCATTCTAACTACTTTGGTGTATTTTATTTTTAATTTCCTGTTGACAAGAAGTAATATACCACTACGAAAGAAATTCCCACTCTTCATGACATTAATGTCAAAAGCAAATGACAGGTCTTCCTTTTTGACCACATGAGGATTTTTGGTAACCACAACATAGTTAGTAAAAAGGAATTAAACCCTTGGGATGTCAAGTGGTTTGATAACTTGGCTAGCTGTTTGGCACAGCCAAAACAGGAATAGGAAGTCAAGTGCAGCAGTTTGCCTTTGACACAGAAAAAAAACAAGCTTATTTTTGTTAACTTGATAACAAAACCTTAGGATACATTAACTCCTTGAACTGGAATGTTTACAGTTCAGATAGGATGTTTTCAGAAGATATTTGTGACATTGGCCTTTTCTAAAGTCAAGGATTTTCAGAAGATATTTGTAAATTCATGATATTAAAGCAGTGGAACTGTATTTGACAGAGAGGCGACTACATCTGTTTGGTCATAGCAAATTCACTTCTTAGAAGACACTCAGTGCTGTTGGACTCCTTTGGCTGGAGACTGCTCCTTCAGAGCAGCCAAGGCTGCGTGCAGGGATCAGCGTCCCAACTGCAAAGCAGGCGATCCAAGGCATGTAGGGACATGACCCACAGCCAGGCCTCGAAGGTGAGAGCAAAACACTTCTTAGTGCCAAGGCAAGCATGTAGAATTTTCCAGTAGGCTAAAAACAACTGAGCTGAGCAAAACAACAAAAGAGACCTTCCACAGAGCTCTGCATGAATGCTTAATACTAAAGAAATCAACTGAACACCATATATTGAGAAAATAGCATCTATTTACTTATTTATTTTTAGAAGAGATGATCTGAGTAATGTTTTTTTTTTTTCAGAGCCTGCAATAACACGATAGCTTTAACATCTCAGTCATTTCATTCTGTGAGGCCAAGAAACCTGCAAACTTGATAGATTATGGTTCTGCCATCTTGTTTACAGTGTGCATCGAAAAGCACTTTCACACAATTTTGGCTTTACATCAAAAGAAATCAAAGAACAAGTTTGTTTTCCTTTTTCAATTTTTTTGCGACTGCTTAGTGAGTAAAACTAAAAACAACAAAGGTTTAGTTTGCCTTCTATCTAATCTTTCAGTCAAATATGCTGTGTATTACTATAAATAAAACATGCTGTTCAAGATAACTAAGATAAAAACGATAAAAGATTGAAAACTACCTTCAACCAAAGAATGTCTTGATGACTTAGAACATTGGGAAGGGCAACAGGCATCAAAGACTGAGAGTCTAGTCTGAAGATTAGACCTTGGGGAAGTCACAATAGTTAATACTTTACATTAAGAAAATAACATGAGAAAGTACTCACTGTGCTGTAGTTTGATAAGAAATAATATACAGTCATTAAGAAGTAATAAAGGAGGTTTGGGAACCTGATATGAGAGCAGCTTGTTTTGCAACTAACACTTGCATTTACTGAAGTAACTGACACCTCTTCTTACAACTGGTTATTAATCTCATTGGAGTGTATCCTGAAATCTCTGCCAGGTCATCAACGATCCAGCCCTACCAAAGTCAGCTGCAACAGGAGGTAAGGGAAGGCCAAAGAGCAGCACAGGTCCCAGCTCCAGCTAGATCTGCAGAAGGCAAGAAAGGGAAAGAAGTTCCTGTAGCAATCCTTGTCTGATCTTCTCTCTCCTACTTCTCTCAATGTCCACATTTGCTTTTCCTTTTTTCCAGCCTGCTTGTTGCATTCCCTCAAATTTCAAATTTCATCTTTCATTACAGAAATAATTTCAAAGGAGAACAGAAAGCTTTAAACACAGATCTCAGCCTTAAGCACCTTAGTATCTGACTGGTTGGTTCCTACATTATTTTATCCAGAAAGTCAAAGCCCTGACAGTGAAAACGCTTCCAATGGCTCCAGTAAGCCTGTTCATTTATGCACGGTTAAACAACCAGTGACAGTTAAAAGCTGCCCTTCCAAAACCTCCCAAACACTTCGAACAATGAACATCTTGTAACACAGCACTGAAAGATCTCACAGCCTTGCTATACTATAGCACGACAATCTTCTAAAAATCTTTGAAAATATACCTTTCTGGTAGATGGCCTCTTAATTATGACCATGCCCCTCAAAAAGGCCTTTTGTCATCTCTGTTAAATAATTAAGTAAAAGAGATATGGGATGACATCTCAACTCCTTCTTTACTCCTCTCCCCACGGGTGCTTGTTTCTGTCATTTGTTGGCCCAATACACCAAAAAAGAGGGAAGCTATGTCAACAAGGGGTTTGAAACTGGTCAAACCATGTTGACTACTTGAATGTTTGCAATAAAAACAGTGGCCAGTATAAAAAAATACATCCTTCAAGTAGCATTAGCTAAATGTTACATATATATTTACACCACTCTAGGAAAAGGGCATGATTTTCTTTCCCACAAACACTCCCTGGAGAGTGTGACAGAGACTCCTCACCATTGAGCCCATCACCACAAATGTGAAGAGGTGTGAAGGGCTCAAGACTGCATTCTCTCCATTGTGCAAAACTTCACCGAGCAAGTTATTGCTGGCCCTCTGTATGTTATCTTAGTCCTAAACTGAGGAAACGCCACCAGGAAAGGTTCTGGGATCAGGGGTTAGCTGAGATTCTGCTGCTTGAGAAATTCTAAGTGTACTGATAGGCAGCCCACAAGATCAGCTTTTTGTTGGTTAATGACTACATCTCTGTAATCTTTCTTTTTTTTTGGGGGGGTTGGGAGGAAGGGCAGGGGATACCAGCTTGTTTTCCTTCATTTTCTCCCCACATCCACCCATCTGAATGCTTCCAAAATTAAGCAGAGCCAGAACACATGAACATTCCCATACACAGTTCAAATATAACCAGTGTCAGCCTGCATATCACAGCTTCTAGTTAATCTTGGATTCTTCTTTGCATACAAATGATTAGCTTATATGCTAGCTGTTATAAAATGTGTTTTTCCTTCTACATGCATGGGACTTTTGCAGCACTCGGTTTTGAGTGATCTCTAGCTATATATACATGAGCAAGTAAATCACCCCTAAGCCACACTGATATATAGCATGTAAAAGTGCAAGTATAGGTAGCTATCAGAGACCTGTTTAAGCCCCTGAACATAGGAAGACAGCAATTCTGTTGCAGTATTTTCTTTTCCTTTTTTGCAAACAAACAGAGTATATAAAGGTCTTCAGATCTGCACACTTACTCACTGACAGTTTGAGGACACAGTACTTTTTGTAAGCAAGCATGAATATCAAAGCTTCTGTTGGAAACCCAGACAGCGTCCATGCTTTGAATGACTCATGTCTTATGTTCTTCCTTCTCTGCTCATTATTACAGCAAAGTGAAAGGCAGAAAAGCTTGCAAGAGACACAGACAAATAACAACATTCTCAATTAAAGAGAAAGAACATGAGCATGACAGTAAAATGGTACTTTTTCCCTTCTAGTAAAAAGTAATTTTGTACTATTTGCCTCCTAATCAGCACCTCTTGTATCTCCATCAGAAAAAAGCACGTAGGACAACTCCCCATGACTGCTGTGTCTACAACAACCTCTAATGCAGAATAAGAAACTCCATACAAGAGATGTGTTCTATCATGTATAAAACCACACACACCAGCTGAAGTCTTTCACAGTCATACGCTGACTATGGTTTCCACGACCAGCATATCCAGACCAAAGCCTAAACATATCAAATCACAGTTCTGGAGTTCCATCCCACTCCAGCTCACTCAACTGCCCTTATTTATGGCTTTTGAACTCTGTCAGAAGAGTAGAAAATTTCTCATCAGGTTTTACACAACATAATTTAAAGAGCCTTTTGAATAAAGCGTGTCTGAGACTACCTCACTTCAGAGGAGCTAAGCATTCTGTCAAGCCTGACTTCCATGGCTCAAATTGCTGCGCCTAGCACAAGTCTGGACAATAGAGATGCTGACCCACTCAGAAAGAAGAAGCACAAGCATGCGCACAGAATGGCCCAGTGAAGTCAGAACTGTACCTGCAGGAACATTTCAACAGGTACCAAGAACATTCAAAGAATCAGGTTACTTGATAGCATTTCTAACTAAAACACCACGCTTAAACAGTGGATTTTCCCTTGGAGGATTAGCAGATTCCCCTAGAAATACAGTAAAAAAGCCCACATAGATCTGGGCAATCCATAATCTTATTTCTTTACTAAAATGGAATAAAAGGAACCAGATAAGAGGAACAAACGTCATTCTGTGCAAGTATATACACATACCAAGATATCTAGAAAACAGCATCAACAAAATATTTTTATGTATTGCTACCTTTATTTGAAAGTGTGTTTACAATGCAGTTAAACCAAGTTATGATTTCAGGTACTGAAATTTCCACTCAGCCGCTTTGCTCCTCCCTGGAAGACTAGGAGTTGGAGAAGCTCAACTTAAGTGGGGAATACAATTTAAGACACTATCTTTTATTTTTTTACTATTTTAATGTTTTAAGAACTGCTAGCAACGATCTAATTTGGGAATGTAATGCCTACTCCATTCCCACTGAGTTGAAACCATTTACAAGAGACACAGAAAGATTACTGAACACTAATTTTTTTACCGATCAGCACAATGTTATTTGGCACAAGCACCTCTGTAAACATTTGTTGAGGACTAGGTAAATTTGCTGTGTACAATGGCCCTCAGACCCATACTTCTCCCCGTCAAGTTAGAAGGCTCATAGTCAAACACTGGAGCTCAGCTGTGCTTCAGCAGAAATATAAAATGATAGAGGCTGAGCTGACTAATATTACTATCTTTCCCTTATGATCTTTTTGGTTTTGTTCTATGTTACCCTTCACAAACAAAAAGATGATTAATTTTGAGACGGAATGAATGTAAGGCTATTCCTGGCTGCTGGATCATGAAGGGAATTTGTGAAGTGCATTACACAGGGCTGGGCTTTGGCACGGGGAAGCCAGGGGGAGAAAAGGAAACTGTAGTCACCTTTCAGCAAGCAGAGGAAAAGGACAGATCCAGCCTCACAAATCTGAAGGCAGTGTATGCTTGTGTACATGCAAGGAGGTCCAACGGACCCAGTTAAAAGCAACACTGGCAGCTTGCCATGGTATTTTGTACACATACGCTGGTGATCCATGGGCCTAGAGATGTAATTACAGTCTCAGATTTCACAATACTACCAGTCTGGGAGATATTTATGGGTCTGATACGTGCAACCTATCAGCATTGCGTAGTTTCTGATATATTCAAGCAAACTCCCTCAATCACAAAGACGCACAGCAAGTCTGTTGCCATTTTTTTAAAAACCACACATCAAAGCAAAACAGGTCACTGGGTCTCAGTACTAAAAGTCCCTGAATGGTCTGGACAGAGCAGGTTACAAGCATAAGACACAGACTCACACAACAAATACTTTCAGCGGTATACCAATGAAATGGGGACCTGGTTAAGTATTAATGCTGCTTGTTTTTCTGTAAAGTCACTTGCTCCTTTCCCTAGTTGCATTTTAAACTTAAGATGTTATTAAGGTCAAGCACATGCTTTCTTCCTGTAACAGAAAAGAAAGGTCAAATAACCACTTCTATGTTGTTTATTTGTTTTTAGAAAGCTTCTGAAGCCTTTAGAGAATACAGAGTAATGCAAAAAACCCAGCTAGAGAGGAACATTTCCATAGCATTGGCTATTTATATTATTGACTTTTGCTTCACTTGAACACAATCACCAAAGTATCACTATCTGCAGGAAAGAAGAGTGACTGCCAGGAAGCAGCACACAGGATATAGTACAACACAGTGAAATGAAACTCTACAAAGTTGCCAAATGCCGTTCCTTCATGAAGTATAGGGAGGTTTCCATGTTCTTCCAGGAGCAGACAGCACTGCTTTAAATATCCCCATTGCACAGTAAGATGCATGGGAAAAAACAAATCTGATTCTTGTCACACTGACTTGGCTCTGGGATTGCTTCATTTATTCAGAAGGAATACCTCCCACTGTTCCATACCTTTAGATGCTCTGCAAACACATTCATCCTAATCCATAATGTAAAGCTTTGATGATGCTTTCAGTATCATAACTACAGCCATCACCTTATCAGTGTGCTGTGTTTTTCCAAAGCAGTTCACATTCACCGTGAGAAGAGCTTCCACCAATTTCATGCTATGACAACAACCCATACACCCACTCATTTTCAGGCACAGACAAGTCCTAAACGGCAGGAGAATCCAGCCGACTTATTTGTTTTGGAAAATATTTAAGGACAGAATTTTGAAACTTCTGTTTCTAGAAATATTGGTATTCCAAATGCGGTGCTTGTCCTTAACCAAGACCACTTGCCCTTGAGGCTGAGGGCAGCCAAACATATCACATTACTGTGCCTGCTCACAGCCAGCTAGAAAGCTGCACAGGGGCATTTCAGTCACAGCCTCTCTATCTCCTAAAATGCACTTCTTAAAAGCATTCACTGTCTATTTACCAAGGGGATGGGAGTCAGCCTGCAATGTTTCCTTAACTATCGTCATCCTAAATATTTTACTACTTATACTGCACTCTGAAGGAGGATATTTGATATTGCCATATACAGTTAGGAAGCAGAGTGCCTTCTTACCACAGAAAATACAGAGCCTCATTATAAGTCAGAGTGAAACATCATCGTTACTGAAGAAGCTTTGCACTCAGAAAGCTTTACAAAGAGAAAGAGAAAGCAGTGACATACCAGTAAATGCTATTTTCTGTTCTCAGTGAAGAAAAAAAGAAAAACAAATAATGCCTACAAGGAAACCAACGTATTGCATATTTGCTATGTGCTTACCTAAAAAGCTACATAATCCTAGACCCTAGGCAGATCAGAAGTGTACATTAACACTTAGAATATAGATGAGTACATTTTTCCTTCACGACACCAGCTGCACAATACTGTGACATAAGAAACAGCTTTAAACCAGAAGGAAATCTGAATTTTAAATTCAGGCTCCCTCTAGCCCAAGCTGTTATGTCTTCAGTACGAAGTGAGTTCTTGTGTTTAAGCTACAACAGATATATGACACAGTATGCCATCTTAGCAATTGCTTCCCACACAGCTGTATGTTCTAATACTGCAGCATTTGCAACCCCCTCATACAGATATTCCTTTAAAAGTTACACCGAAAGAAGTAATTTCACCCTTCTAGCAAATACTTGATGTCTATTTAATTTTTTGTACCTTTAATCATCCAGACTCCAAGATTTCCCTTTTGCCTCTGTTCTAAGTACCACACAGTTAGATTTTAACCAAACCACAAGTAATATTTATTGTAGCCCTTTAATCATTCTGTTTCTTACTCTGCCTATTAATGAAGCCTTTTCTGTTTTCTTCCATTATGAGCAATCTTTGGTTTACAGATTTTTAAATTATCTTTTGCTTTTAAGAAAAAAATAGGCAGAAAGCTGCATTCCAACATACCTTGGAAGGAAAGCAGTATTCAGTCCCAGCTGTTTGACTTTTCAATAGCTTCACTCACACTCCAGCGCTCCCAAGAATCATGTCACAACCACTGCAGCTTGCAATCAGAAGCAGAGGCAGATTCCTCTCACACACCCTTTCTCTTCTCCGTGTATCTGACAGCTGTGCACTTCATAGGACTGCAGTAGGACTTGCCTCTCAGTTTCTTCGCCACTCTAATAAATAATCCCCTCCCTGCTATTAAAAGCATACTGCCATTATATCTTAAAAGCACGTCACAGCTTGTATGCAGTAGCTGTGGGAAAGCTGCATTTATTTATACAGGAAGCTTGAGCACAGCACTTCCTATTTCCCATCTGAGTCTCAATTCAGCGGCAGGTGATTACTTCAACCCTGTCAGATTCCAGCCAATGCATATCCTATGTTCTTATCTGGATATCCATGCTGCTTTTAACTTCCATCTGTGCCCCAGCGAGATAAAACTGAAAGAGATAATGCAATAGATGCAACACCCCAGTTGCTATTTAACCCGTTTCAGGATAGCAGTCTGTACAGTTTGTACCTACTACCGGAAGATGATGCCTTCAACACTGCAACTTCTGCTTATCTCCTTATGTGAAAAACGTGGGCTAAAAGCAATTTCTTCACGAGCAAAAATCTAAACTCAGAAGTACCAGTGTGATTTCAAACCCGAGTGCTTAGCAATTATGCTTGTGCTCAGTTTATCCTCTCAAGACTACATTTTGACACTTTAAAATGGGTTTGTGCGCAAGAAGGGTGGGAAATACTGCAGTTCTGTGCTCTAATCCTGTGGGTGCAAAGAAGCAGAAAGGCACCGAATTACCAAAACCTTTTCCTGCTGTAGGAAATGTACCACACCCACAAATACGAAGTACAGACACATCAGAGTGCAGCAGGTGCAGAAAAACAGGGGGAGAAGCAAACAGAGATGCTAATCTATAATTTTCTTTAAATTACGAAATAAGTTTACTTCGTATTTCGTGCAATGCTTGCTGGCATTTTGACTTCAGTACTATGCTGTGAAAACAGATGCACAGATACTTCTTCAGGGGTTTTCAGAAGCTCACAGCTGAGCTTTTACCTATTTTCATATAATTATACTGCTTCAGATGAATTTAAGGAGAAGGCAGAAAGACTGCATAGCTTAAATTCAGTTTTCTTGCACCTCCACATTACAGCTTTGTCTGAATTAACATTCACTCTTTCCCCTTTGGAATAAGCACAAACTTTCTCTATTTGACACTGGTATAATTTTTTTCTCTGTACAGGAAGGGAACAGTATCCAGACATTGCAGCATGAGGGACCACGCTGATCTTACAGTATTTATCAGCTTGATCAGGCAGCCTAGAGCCATGTCACAAACCTCACCACTAAGCGAGTAGAGCACTTTCTAGAAGCAATAACTTATCCTCAGCAGTCACCAGTCCCAGAGAGTACTCAAGAAAACACTTGGGATTCAGACCTACTTTTTAGGCAGCAGTCAAGAAAATATGGAATTCTGTGTCTAAGTTCGTAATTGGAAAGGATTGCCCTACAGTGGTTAGTTTTTTATCCTCCATCTTCTGTTACAATATGAAATAGCTTAATCCCCTACCACTTTTTCACTACCTTCCTTCTTTCTCCCTCCCTCCATTGCAGTTCCTGTATTTATTTTTCCTGCAGCTGCTGCCTTTGCTACTGTGTCTCCATCACACAGGTATTCCTTAGGCAACAGATACAGTGCAGCAAGAAAATTCTTGCTCAGCTCCTGTGCCCAGCATTACAGCATATCAACAGCAAAAGGACAATTATCTCAAGGAGAAAACTGGTGAGAGAGGGAGAATTAAGAAGTCAAGTCATTCTTACAGGTGCAAGGGAAAATTGTAGGGCGATGGGTCCAGAAGTAAAGTGGGGGAGCAGACCACAATGGCATTGGGTTGGCACTTTTTGTTGGCACAACAAAACCAACCACGCTTCACTACAGTAGCTTCCACCAACCAAGGAAAACAACTGGAAATGAAGGCTAATCATCTTTTCAGATATATGACTAGTCCTGCTTGTATCTGGGGAGCTGTTCTTCTGAATTAAGAAAACTAAATTAGTCCATTAAAATGCTGATCAATTCTGGAAACTTCAGTTGCAAAAAATGTGATATTTTCATCCAGTTTCCTACTTATGCATATCTGTGCATGACAGTTTCAATGTGACTGCACAAACATGCAAAACCGCTAACTACAAATTTCCCTTAAACATCACAAAATTGCTGAGAAACATGAGGAAAATTCCTCAAGACACTTAATTTTCTGGAAAATGTTCAGATGCTCTCATTCCAAGCATGTTTCTCTGAGAGAAGTAAATCCTAAACTTGTCCCCATGCAGAGGACAATCACTTCCTGAAGCTCTGTGGGCAGCTGGTATTTCCAAGCTTCCATCTTCAGTTCTGTGTTTGCTTCTGTGCCTATCCAGGATCTTCACAAGAAAGAGGAGCCAAAGGTAACATGGCACAGTGCCAGAACTAAAACTATAAGGGCTTGGGATGATCAATGCTAATGATTCTTTCCATCACCACCACCGAAAGTCTTCTATCAAAATAATTTCTCTTCCAGCTGCACTTCAAGCCCAAGTGCATCACAGTCTTAGAGAAGCACATTTTCTTGGCAAGTTAATTGCATAAAGCGTTATGAGTCATGCTAAAATTTCTATCCAGCTGAAATGCCTACATCTCTTAACTCAGATTGACTGATTTCCTTTTTGAGCCAGCAAGTAAGAAACACAAGTAGGGAATGCCTCACAATGCCAGACATGGCAGATACTAAACCCTCACATGGTTTGCTTTCTTCAGTGAACAGTAGCACACAGTACAAAACAGAGAGAGTCTGATAATTTTTTTGATGCTTTTAACTAACACTTTAATAGCAGTGAGGTAGGGGAATCTGTGAGCCTCTGTAACGATACATGCCAAATCACAACATCACAGTGAATTTTCATTTAACAGCCAGAGGAAGAGTAAAAGGGGGCATAGTTAATTACTAAGGTTGCTGTGTCATCCTTGCAGCTACTTGAAATACTTACAAAATGAAATACTTACAAAATGACTAAGCCAGGCTAGCGTTAACAAAATAACTAACTAATTCATGAGGTAGCTGGGTAAAAAAGTAATAGTTTGACCCCTGAAATCCTCTCGCATATGCCACAAACAGAATATCATTAACAGCGAATGAAAATACTGAACTGATATAAAACCAACAGTGTCATTATATGAAGGTTGCTCCAAAAGTAATGCCTCCTGTTTTATTATGTTGGCCCATGATGTCAGAGGTGGATGTTGGTGGTATAGCAGTAAAGGTTGAACCTCCCTGCCAATATCCTGTTACATTTTGTTACCATGTGACAGATGACAGCAGAGGGGCAGTCTGACAAATGACATCTGATATGGAAGTGTAGATGAAGCAAAGGTGTTGTCATTGAATTCCTCCATATGGAAAAAATGACATCCATTGACATTCATCAGTGTTTCCTGATTGCTAATGGAGACCGAACAGCGGATGTGAGCACAGTGAGGTGGTGGGCGGTGCATTTCAGCAGCGAGGACGGTGACTAGCACAGCATGCAGGTTCTTGTTAATCACTGGAGAAAACACACAGCTAATGGTGGTGATTATGCTGAAAAAGAGTGTTCTGTAGCTCAGAATTTGCTCTATCAAATAGTGTTATCGCACTCTTCACAGCTGTAGGATCTTCCATGGAAATAAATAGGAGGCATTAGTTTCAGAGTGACCTACATAATTCTAGATAAGGAATCAGAATTAGACTGTGAGAAAAAAAAAGAAACTGTCACTACCCTCATTCACAATTTTTTTCAACTAATAAGAAAGAAATATCCTGAGAAATAATTGCTATCCATAGATGCAAAGTAAAAACAGGTTGTGTAAGAAACTTCCTCATTCACTTTACTTCCTGTGCATGCCAATGATCTGTTTTCTCTACACACACACAAAAAGGATTTGTATATGTCTATGCAAGAGATATATTTTCACAAGAAAAATAGATACGGATGTGTAACGCAACCAATGCCGAAAACAAAACAAGACTTTTTTTGCAACGTAGGTACATATATTATCTGGAGTTTACAATTGTGACACACTGATGTAATGGGCTAAGGACAGTTTTTTTCAGTGGGAACTATCATAAAGGGGTATTCTGCCCTCAAAAGTCATTTGTACTAGCTTCATGAAATTTATACTTGAAAAAAGAATCTCTATTCAATGCATACATAAAATCACAGAAACAATGCTCGAAATTAAACATCAGTGAAAAGCACCAGAACTATGTTATGTTTTGTTTGAAAAAGAGATTTTCTCAGAATAGGTGCAAGAAAACAAGGATCACATCTTTTGTTGCTCAAATAACCCTACTGTTCTACAGAGCTGACTTGGTATGCAAGTCACAGTCTGACAAACTAGGCTTGAAATCTTCATTAGTCCCCTCAGCTAAAAGATACCAAAACTTTATTATACGGTGTTTTGTAGTGGAGTGAAATAAACCAAGTTAAATTCTTTTAAAATAATAGTAAGTATAAATTGGAAGGGTTTTTTATTTTCCAGCAAAAAAAAGTGAGTGTGATGCTGCACTCTCTACTGAACATTTACAATCATTATGATCTGAAAGCAGATGGATCTGTCTTAGTCAAAAAAGAAAGTGGTAAGGTGACTTACGGTCATCTTGCTCTCTGAATAAAGCAAAATGCAAATCATTAAAATATGCTGGCACAGGAGACCATCTCCAAACAAAATACAATAATATAGCTTTCACAAAGTTGAGTGCTAGATGAAAGAAACACAGTCTCAACAGAAAACAGCACAAAGATAGCCTGATTTACCCAGCTGGGACTGATGTGGTTGGGGTGCTCCAAAATCTTGGTTTACATGTCAAGGCTGATGGCTTTGACAGCACATTTCTGGATTGTTAGTGCAACTTGTCCTCTTGGGACCGACAAGTATTAACAGTAAGTGTATTTTCCCCATAGGCCAGCATCATCCTTCCCTTGACCTCCTCCTGTGGCAAAAGACATGCCAGTCATTGGCTCATGAAGCAGTGTTTGAAGATACCAGCCCTCCATATGACAAGAAGAGCTGTTGCACTACCTCAGGAGCTGGTGGGAAAAAAATATATAAAACCAGACAGCCTGCTGCACTCTTGAGCTCATGGATAACACATACAGGAACAGGGTTGCCTCAGTCTTCTGAAGATCAGGTAACAGGCGAGAATTTATAGCTGCAAAAAGAATCATTCATAAGGTAGCATAGAGGGGACCATACTGCATATACACAAGGAAGACAGTGAAGCTGTCTTGTTCTTTCATAAAGTAAGCAGACATTTTCAAGAATATATGAAGACTACATGCGAAAAATTCAAGGCTTGGTTAAATGACTTTACTTTCTATCATATGTGTCACAAGCAGCTTCAGAGCACAGCAGAGACATGCAGAGACATAATTTTTTTCTTTTTGACTATCTGCCCAAGGTGACACATTTTGTTGACTTTTAACCAAGCACTTTGGTAATGTACCTAGAATTGTTTAAAAACTGAGAGGGAAAACCCATAACCCTGTAAAAGTTTCTCTGTAACACAGGAGGTCACCAACATGTCCTTGTCATGATAAAAAAATGTGCCTGCTGTTCTCACCCCTCAGTTTCTAGTGGTTTTTCTGTTCTCCCTCAACCTCTTAGCTCCCCTATTTTGGAAATATTAGGAGACAGCTTTCCTTCCAACTCCAACCAGTCTCCTGGTGAAGGCTTTGCCTGCAGTTGTTCAATCTCCAGTGAGAGGCAAAAGTGGGGTGGGGGAAGCTTAATAATACATTTCAGCCCAGACCTTACTGCTTTAACTGTAACTTCTGGAGTCATAGACAGGAAAGTCAGAGATGAGATACGACTGAGGCACCTACTTTGATGGCTGTTACAGCCAATGACAGAGCTTCCCCAGATATCCAACAGGCAGGACTAAAACATGAATTTAGAGCATACCATTGATTTGTACCTTCTTTAGTACTTAGGCATGACATTATCCTTCGATAAAATTAGAGTGAGAATAATTTCCAAGTTGAGAGGGGTTACTCCAATGGACCAAATATGCAGGGAAATCCTGGATCTGAAACACACCTGCAAAGGGGAAATCAAGAACACGTCCCTCTCTCCCAGCATCCCTCCTCTTACTCAGCTTCCAGGGAGGGCAGCACACTTAATTCCGCTCATATTTGTAGTCTTCCTTTGCTACCCTAACTTAAACCTCATCTATTTACAGTGACACCAGATGATAAAAGGTTTGTCCGAGATACAATTTTCAATCTAGGAGAGTTTTTAATGATTTCAGTCTCAGTGCTCCACAGTAGGGCTGACGGAGTGAGCCAGTCTTTTTCCTTGCTTTTTTTAGGCTAGCCACTTTTTCAGTTGTAGCATCTCATAAGAGTGCTTTCTGACAGTCAAATTACCATGTCACAGCTGTAGCAACAAAATCCAGGATTGCTCCACATTCAGGTCCCATGTTAAGACAGTGCTAAAACTTATTTTCTGCTCAAAGCAAAGAGAGCAGTTACATTCGTCTCCTTGAAAGGACATCTTCTACATGTGCCATTATGCAAGAGGTTGTTAAGTTCAGCAATCCCATAGTTAGGATATAGTGGGAACTCAAAAACAACCACACTGCTTACTCAATGCAAACGACATAAGAATTTTTTTTTCATGTGTTCTGGAATTATTCAGGAGTTTTTAACTATACTTTTGTTACTTCCAAGAGCTAAATCAGTTTATTAAAAATACATGCTTTTAACCTGCTATTTAAAAAAAAAAATAAAGTCTCTCATAAAACTATACCTATCCTTTCGGGAAGAAAAAATCTCTAGTAAAAGAAAGGCAACTTTTATGAGACAGCAGGGGCTGAAGGTCAAGAGACATACCAGAAGCTTTGCTTTTCTAAACACTACTGAAATCCAAGCAAATAGTGTTTTCTCTGCTTCCTATGGACATTGAAGAAATCCCAAGGGAACTCATCTTTTTGTTAAGCATTAACCATGACTTCCCTGTGAAAATCCATTGGCTCTGCTGCTTCCCCTATACTCCTAAGGAAGAAATTTAAGTAGAATTTAGCCATAACGTCCAACTTATTCTTTTACACATAAATACACATTTCCTATGATACAATAAGATAAACTAATCTAGTCAGGAGCAAGAATTGTCAATACATGTCTTCCTACAGAGAATCACTTTGCACTGTAAGCTATAAACAAAGCTTTCAAGTATTGAATCTACATAGACTCCATGTTTATGAGTTTTACCATTCTTCAACCAGGATATATGAATTTAAGATGATGAATATACACTCAGCAAACTCTGTCTACTAGAAACTAACTTTTCTCCTTTCATTATCCTTAGGACAACTCTCTACACACCTGCAATTTGCAGATCTGGAGAAAAGGCAATTTCCCAGATTATAAAACAGTCACAGGTGTGGGATCCTGTCTTGTGGAAGAAAGAAAAGAGGCTTTAGACAAGCGTATAAATAACTGGCCTACTTGTGTGGAAGAAGTCCTGAGACCCACTCATGGCAGGGGTGCTAGAAATAGATAATCTTTAGGGCCTCTTCCAAGTCAAGCCATTCTTTGAGCTTTCTCTCACTTCCCATATGACCAAAGTTAGCTAGGTCAGCTCCCACTCCCTCTGCAAAAGGCAGACAGAAAGAAAATTCCAGGATCTTGAAGTGTTCCAAGGAAGTATAATAGAACATGAAATTTAAGGAGAAACAGGGGCCAAAGGGAACTCAGTTGACTCCCCTGAATTAACAGCATGAAAAAAGAAAGATCATAATACTCTCCTTCCCTCCCTGCTTTTGGTTCATGCATAGGATACATTTGCTATATTGGAAGGACAAAAAAAAAAAGAAAAATCAAATGAAAAGAAGCAAAAAATAAACAGACTTTCCGAATATTTCTAACGTTGCACAGAAAAAAAAGCATAAAAAGAAAAAAAAAAGCTATGAAAAGGAAAAAAAGCTATGAAAAGACAAGAAAAGAAAAGAAAAGCTATGAAAAGAAAAGAAAAGAAAAGCTATGAAAAGAAAAGAAAAGCTATGAAAAGAAAAGAAAAGAAAAGCTATGAAAAGAAAAGAAAAGAAAAGCTATGAAAAGCAAAGCAAAGCAAAGCAAAGCAAAGCAAAGAAAAGAAAAGAAGCTATTTCAGTATAATATTTTTTGCTGATTTTTTTTTTTTTCCTAAGACCAGCTCTTAAAATAACTGTACAGGTTATTGTCTAGTGTCTCAGCTTTTTGAACAACAAAACCTAAATGCTGACGAACAGCAATTTCCAGTATACTTCCACAAACCAAAGGCAGTGACAGACCCCAGATGTGCAGAATCACCAACATCCTTGCTGGTGATCACAAATGTCTCACCAGTTTCTGGGTATCCTGGGGGACAAGTTGCCATGGGCTTTAGCTACAAAAATGATAGAAGTATCACACTGGACTGATAAGAGATAGAGCAAATATGCTGCTTCCGGCTGAGCAAACCTTAGAGAAATTACCCAGCAAAATTCAGGAAGAACCGGGGCTCCATCTGACATCCTTTTGTAATATAGTAATTATCAGAATATGTCATAGAAAGTATTAATAATAATGAATTCTTGTCTTTATATTTAAAAAGTATAAATATATGGTGTGATAAGTAGAATTCAAACTTTGTACATGAGAACAGAATTTGGAGAGCAAGAAATGATTTAATTTTCACTACAGTTCTACTCTTGATTGTATTGGTTTAAGCATTCGGAGTTTTTAGCAGTTCTGCTGGTTTTTTTTTTAGAAAATTTATTTCTCTGCCCTTAAGTCAAATGACAGGAAACATGAATCAAGACTGTTTAAAAAGTAACATAACAACTTCCTTTGTCCTCATTGATAACATTTTTGTTTTGGTGACCTGAGTGGATATTTACGTGCATGTTCACTGCGAGAAATCTTTTTCCAGTGACTCACCATTTTGATGAAATATTTTACATAAAGCCAACAGTTGATCTTTTGTGTCATTTCTTCTGTTGTCAATGGGATTAGGAGAAAGAGGAGGGACTGAAAAACATGTGGGAAGAACAAATGAAATTAATGTTTTACAGGAATTTGGATGGATGCTTTGCTGTAGTTAATTTCCAGCAAACAAAACAGAGTACGGAATGAATGGAGATAGTGATGGTGAAGGAAATACTGCAGGAATCAGCTTTACATCACTGACTGTCCTTTCAGGAAACAATGAGATCATTTTAGCCTTCTTCAGCTGGCCAGAAGTGCCCAAAAAATCTTTTGTCATTTAGTGAAAATCAGAACATGCAACACCCCAGGCACCAGGAAGTCTTGAGCTGGATACCACTTGGACCAAGAGGGCCTATCCATCTTTCTGTACTGATCCAGCCCACACAAAGTTTGTTACTGGCACTGTGTCAGGGTTTAAGATTCCCTTCTATTACAGTGTTCCCAGACTGATGACCAATAAATTCTTTGCTGTCTCGGTACCATCAATTGCCCAACAAATTTATCTTTGCAATTGAAAATTCCATTTTAAGTCAAAATAATGATGGATTTGGTTGATATGCATTTCCAGACATGTTGATAAAAAATCAATGCGAGAACGAATTCTCTCATTTGGAGGATATCACAAACCATGCTTTTCTCTCAGAAACAACTATCTATTAATCAGGCAGATTTTAGGCTCTAAAATTGAATGGAAAAACTGGAGAGCAGCAAATCTATTGAAGCACAGTTTCTCTGGATTTGCATGGCTTAAGCACTACTAAGCTTTAACGATAAAACAGTAAGACCCAGTTTTCAGGTATCACTTATGATCTGCCCCTAGATCCAAAGCAATGTACGTAATGACTTGCACCAACCCCCACACATGCTTATTAGTGCATATGACATCACTTTTCTAACTGGATGCTACCCCAAAATGAATACCAACAATGAGCATTCCCTGCCCTTTCACATAAATGACTTGAAAAGTTGTCAAGTATACTGGCAAAGGAATAGCACAATCCATACAGTCTGTTTCTCTAAGACACGAGGATAAGCACAACACTTAACTCGGTTTCAGACCTCCAAGGATTTTACAGAAACATGGCAAAAGTCATTTACTCTACAGTCACAAGTCTTAAAAGTGTTCCCTAAGAACAAACCTTCTGTTTTTTGACTACCTCACTGTTTCATTACAGACAGTGAGAAGCAAAGAGGAAAAGTTTTTATTTGACTATCTAGTTCAGACCATGGAAGCATATTTCAGAACCTCCGTAACAGGCTTTCTACATACTCAACAAACAAATACCTACAGCAGAAATACAAGATACACATTTTATTCTAGGCTTTGCTAGAAAAATACTCTGGCCTTGGAAAAGTAACCAAATCTCAACATGCACCTAATGTCATCATTTTTAATTCCCCATAAAACTTACTTACTTATTCCTCAGGGTTTTTTTGTATTCTCTGTTACAGACTGTAAAGTTTTCTGCATTTCCAGGCCACCAGCTTCAAGTAGAAAGCAAAATAACATAAATATTTAACAGGGAAATCAGAAGTGAATGAACAGAATGAGAAGTCAGTCATGACAAAAAAAAAAGCTTTTTTTGATTGCATCAGTGATCTGATGAAATAGATTTTATTTGTTTGGAAGATAATACAAATGATCATTCAAAGAGTACAAAGTGTGTGCATAGCCTATTTCAATCAATCTTGCCTAGCTAAGAAAGATCAGTAGAACAAATAGACACCATAAACTCTCCAAATGCTTGAATACTAAATGCTAAAACAAAACGAATACTGAATGCCTGCAGAGGAGCCATGAGACGACAGGAGGCCTCTGTACTTCTCATTTCTGAATAATTTCCTGATTTCTTCCTTCTGACTTCCCACATTCTTCCCTTTGACTCTTTAGCACATGTGGTGTAAGTCTTACGATCTCAGATACACAATAAGTATGGCAGGCGATTCCTAAAACATGCTGGCTGATCAACCCTGTGTTACTTGTCTGAAACCTGCCTACATCTACTCCAGAAATCTAAATATTTTCACCTTTTCTTTAGAATAGTTATTTTACTCACTCAGCAAGAGTCCAAATATCCCCCTGTGATGAATATGGCAGTAGTTCACAATTTTTTGTATCTATAGAGAGATATAGCACCCTTTAATGCCTTTGATATCCTGTCTGCCTTAAAGGTTTTCTCTGTGAAATGTGTTGAACCAACAGTTTTTCAGTATATACATCTGAGTCCCTGTTTTACTGGAAATGTAATATGCATGACATCAGATCTTTATGCTTGTCATTAACACGTGTATAGGTTCATCAGAAGGTAACTTCTTTAGGTAACACCTGTTTGACAGTTCCTAATCTACCAACAAAATGCAAAAAAAAAAATGCTAATAGGCTGTATTTTCTGAGACTGAGTTAAATTAACTAAGTAACCTGGTATAATTACATTTTCTCACATAGATCTCTGTATCCCACTCCAAACCGGTTCTCTTGTAAGGCAACACACAGGAATATGCACTGTCCCAAAGAGGTCAGTCTGAGATGCAATGAGAAGCAACAAGGAAGAGTTGTAAAACAAGAAGAGAAAGGTAAGGGAGGAAAGGTGTGACTGGAAGAGGACATAAGCTACTTTTGTATACAGTGAAATTATTCAGGGTATTTGACATGTCTTCTTTAGTTTCCTTTCCTCCTCCTTAAGAAAATAAATAACTGCAATTCTTGACTGATAGCTGACTAGTCACCACTGTTGGCTGACCACAGACAGAAGTCATGGAGGAAGTGAAGAAGCAGAAGGAAGAGAAGATATTTACCTTATGAATAACAAGGCAAGGTTATTTTTCTAAACAGAGGGGGGGCACATAAAAAAGCAAGAAAGCATGAACAAGCCTGACACTGGCAGAAAACAATGGAGCAACAATATGTTACGAAGAAGCAGAAAGCAGCAGCAGTCCTCCCAGATGTAGGACTACAGGAGATGGCAAGAGGGCACTCTTTCCTGAAGGGCAGCCATCACGGAGTGGCCAATGGTTAACACCTAATCCACACAAAACACTAGCATCTCAGGCCACACCTTTCCTTGCAGTATTTCCAGAATTGCTCATTTTGTCACTGTAAAAACATATTCTCAAACAGATTTTAGAAACTGAGGCAGAACAGTTTTTCGGACCATAAGCACCACAAGAAACTGCAGCATTAGTTGATCTCAAACATCATTCGGCCACCTGATTTCCTTACGAAGATGAAAGCCTCTGATTAAGATCAACTGAAGCACGATTGCTGGGAGATTTTTTCCTTTTTGCACCTTTTCTCAGTTCAGCCACAAATCCCTTCCCCACCTGTCCTCCCTCCAAAAAAACCTCACTGTTTCAGACAGATTTGTGAAGAATCTGTTTTAGTAATCATTTGGGTGCTCTGATTGCTTCATCATGACACAGATACTGTCACCACCTCACTGTGGAGGTGTTCCTGGCAGGGTTTGTATTTTGCTTTGTAGCCTTCCTCCACAACATGAGACTTCTCATAACAAAGAAGCCATTTTATTGACACACACAACTGAGAGGAACTTTCCCTGGCACTTGTAATTAGAGCTTTGGTAACTGATTGTCCTGAACAATGATATGAAGAAATTACTCTAGAAGAGATTAGCTCTCTTTTTAGTGCTGGTTAGAAGCTAGAAACAAAGCAGAATCTTGCAACATCACAAATCAAGCTATGCTCCAAAGATCACTCTGGACAACTGGCTCTTTGCAGACCAGCTACATGAGACATAGATGCAGAAGGATGCAGAGGCCAGCCTCAAGAAACTCTGTCTGTCAGTCTCTCTGCTGTGGGTTAGCACAGCTCTGCAGAGGAGTTATCAGGAGCGCGACAGCTCCCTTGCAGACACACAGTGTACTTCATCAGATTCAAAGACCCAAATTCTGCTAACACAATCAGCAAGCGATCAAACGACCCCAGCCTTTGGGTACACATTTCTACATTCTAAAGTCTATTTGAGTCATTTAATCAACACAGTGTTGCCTTTATCAAGCCTACCTTCATTCAAGTAGCAGATTCCCAATAGTACCTGGCAACCGATGCCCAATATCCACAGAGGGAACTTGGCTCACAGTATCCTCACACCTTGAGCAGACCTTGAGCATTGACTTGCTGTAGTTTTCTATTATCTAGGAAAACCTTTTATGTTTGTGAAGTGTCAATGGCTTCAGAGCACCTTCTTTCCAAGAACAATTTGCCTTTTTCTCAGCCAGCCCCAAACAGATCAGTTTTTTGTTTTGTTTTGGTTTTTTTTTCAGCCCCTTCCAGCATCCTGACACATGCAAGAAAATACAGGATCAGACCACCTGAGATCCTGGCAGCTCTTCAGCCTTTTCTGTCTACAGTTGTAGACATCCTTACAGGAAAACTGCTACACACCAGATAAAACTACACTGAGGTTAGCAACAGATGACAGCAGGGTCTAGCCTGAATGTTTAAAAGATCACACAGCATGTTGTCAACTGGAGAGTTAGTTAATTACATATGCTATGTTCTGTGATCATGCAGTTGCATTATTTATTTTAATATATGATCAAAACAAAACTGATGGCTGCTAATGAGCTTTTCGACTTCTGCTAAGGCAAAATCACTCATGCACCTAGCACTGTGTGGGAAGCTGCAAGGAAGCTTGGAACTAGGTTTTCCTCTGCTCCTGCACCCTATCTCATTTACAAAGCTGCCGAGCAAAGTGTTCAACTAACATGCTAAGATTACCTGAAAACCACCTCTTAACATTTCTTCAATGGCTTCTCAAGAAAAAAGATGAATAGTGAATACTTTCAAACAATGTTTATATTTAATATTTACCTTAACACAAAAGGGGATTAATGAAGAAAATGAGACTTTCTAGTCAAAGTTACCACAATTAAGAACCAGCAAACATTAAAAAAAGAGGGAAAAATAGAAGTCTTTGTGATAATTGAATAGCGTCTGGCATCAGAAGACTGAAGAAAAGTACTGCTGTGTAAAGAAGGCATAATGCCTGAAAAAGATGCACGATTAGGACCAGCTGTCACAGGGCTTTAGTACATTATATCTTCAGCCTCCACCAAATTGCTTCATGAGAAACTTTAAGTGAATTCAGAGACACATAGCTGGAGGAGGAAGTCGCTGGCATTCCTAACTGCTCACTTGTAGAAAAAATGCCTTTGAGATGCTGAGTACCATATAACACACCAAAATGCAGTTTGCAATTTTTGCCATACTGATTGTAGCTTGATTCCTGTTCTGCCTTCCTTTTGTTTACTTCTTTTCTTCTGCATTACAATGTGCAGCAGAATATTCTTAACTACATTAGCAAAAGTAAGAAAAAGTAACTTTTTAAAATTCATTCTGGAAGAAAAGGAGAAGAGTTGCATGTAAGGATCAATGATGATTCCTGACATTTGCTCTGAACTGTGGCTATTCACAGGTACATTCCAGGCTTGATTTTGAAACTCCTTTTTGACGCAACTCCATACTAGCCTGGATTTTGAAGTTCCCTTTCAGTAAAACTACTGCCTGTGCTTCCTCTCTTTAACTACTGTGAAGAAATATGAACATAGAAAGCAACATTTCTATTTCAATAGCATAGATGCACATAAAAGGGAATATAGTTTTGCCTTCATGATTTATATTGTCAATAGAAACCTTTAACTAAGTTACAATAATATTATTCAGTTGAATTTAGTTTGTTTTCTAGCAAACATAGGTGAGCTATAAATCTCAAGAAACAAAAGATCTATTTAGCTGTAAGCACTTCTACATCACCAGTGGGCTGAGGCATGCTTTCAGTATTTTGTCTATTGAATGGCCATGTCAGTTGATTAGACAGATTAGATATGCCTACCGGTGCAGCTCCCCAACAAATTACAGGCTTTCTATCCACAGCGAGCCTTCAATAGTTCCATTTTCTGCGGAGATTAAAATGTATCTTTGGAACAAAAAAAAAATAAAGCACTCTACTGTCAAAACACTCACTGAAAGTTTTGATAGTATCTTAAGAGTACAAACACATCTAAATAGTGAACCTACCACTCTCCAAGTCACCCTGGGAGCAGCAGATTGAATGAAGCCTGGTCATCTGTGGCATTATGGCCTACATTTAGTCCCCACAGCATAACACAGCTGCTGAGCCCTAGTCCTCCCTCTTCCACCCAGCTCTTGCCAGCCCAGTGCAATGTGTACCGATAAGCAACCAGCAGCAGTCACACAGAATGAATTAGTCATTAGCTGCACTCCTTCCAGCTTTGCAACACATGCTGGAGTTTGAGGAGGGAGTCCCAGAATCATCACAGGGAAGATGGGCAGCCAAAGGAATAGATAGGGTGACTGCATACACTGTGTTTTCCTCAGAAGCTAAAAATCTACCTGCATCTTTAAGACACCGGGATGCTGCCTGGTGTTCCTTTTCAGGGCACACATCAGAATGACAAAGTTATCAGAAGATCTATCTTTCAAAAATATCATAGTATAATTATTTTTCATTGGGCCACATCTGCTTTTGGAAGCTTACTCACACATTTAACTCAAGAGAGAGAAAATAGCCTGGAAGCATGCTGCATTTTATTACAGCTTTTAGAAAGAGACCTAAAAATATTAATGCTGCTGCCTCAGACTTTGGTCCTCAAGTCTCTAATTCCAGAAAGCCTCAGAGGAGCAGAACAGCTTAGTTTCAGGATGCACTACACAATTCCTCAAAAAAGGAGGGGCTTATGGTAAGTTTTTTGTTCCCCCAAACTGCAAGATACCAGAGTGATGTCAGCGAGAGATTTAACAAGGTTTTAGCTTCTATGTTATGACAGAGATGTCAACAGCAGTCAAATAATTTTTTACATTTGTATTTTTAAACTGTTCTCATAGAGACTAAAACAAGATTTGCTCTATGGAAGAAACTCACAATCCAAAAAAGTATGGACTTTCTGGATACTTGGAAGTAAGTCTATAGGACGCAGCATTAGTTGGGAATCTTTGGTCAGGCTGTGCCTTGAAACAAACAAACAAACAAATAAATAAATAAATAAAAGGCAAAAGAGGAAAAATAGAGACACAACCATGGGTGCATTGCATTTTGAAAGCATGCTTGTATGCTTTGCTCTGAAGTAAAATTTCTTTTTCACCCCAGCCCACATAAAATTTCCCACTTCCAGCTGAACTACGCAGCAGAAAATTTGGAGCTATCACCTTCAGATAATAATGATTAGATAAGAGATAATCTTATCTATGTATACATGTACCACAAAAAGGTATCTAGCAGCAAATACAGATTATCAATATACTGCATTTCTAAATAAAGGGATTAGGACTAATTACTGTTGTTTATATGGCTTCTAGATATCAATGATTTTGATACACTAAAACAAAACCACAGACAAATCCAGTATTTCCACCCCTTCTGGCATAAAAAAGTAACAGTAATTGATTTTGGATCATTACCACCAGTTTTTACTGGCAAAAGTCAGGGCCTAACGCTAACACCCTGCCTGCACAGCATTGTCTTCCCTTTTCTTCATTCCCCTCTCTATAATCCAGGAACACACTACCTTTTCCTCTAGAAAATGCTATGCCTTTGAAGAACAGCATCAATAGGACGTGTCCTAAATGAATGGACATGTTAAAGCAAATGGAATTTACTATACATGAAAGAGGACTCCCTATGTTTGTGAGACCGTCAGTTGGATTTCTTTAATCAGAATGAACAAGCTCTGAATGTGCTTTCAACTCTTGGTTAATAGCTGTTGATTAAGCGTGGCGTAATGCTTTTACTATTTACAAACTGCCAAAGTGAGACATTTATTTTCTGAAAATGTTTTTAGCAGAAACGTTGTCTGATGTTCCTTGTCTAGAAGCAGTTTTTGTTTTAAAATTTATGAAATGTAGAATAAAAATACCCTCCTTCAGAGAGTCCTGGATCCTAGACAAGTTCACATTTTAGAAATACTTGACTTTTCTAAACAGAAGCCTTCATCTTCTAACAACTCAAAAAGCCTTAATCTTTCCTGACTACTTGGCACAATTTAGCTTCCTACTGAAGTACTCAGCATTATTTGAATCTTACTCTGAGACCTAGAATTGAAAAAGCTAAAAATATTAAAATACGCTATTTCAAGTCAGAAGCATAGATATCAATTCACAGTAACAGGACCTTAGCAGTTAGCAAGTGAGCTCGAGTCTTAAAAAATTGCTTTCCTTGTATTCCATTTTGCATTCGAACAAATTTCAGACAAATATAACTAACAATGACACAGAAAACTAAGATCATTTTATATCTATTGTGTACTCAGCATCCAAGCTTAGTGCCAACACAGGCTCTACTTAAATCCAAGGCTGCATTCATAGGATGCTGCCATTTATACCAAAGGGACCTTCTCCTTGATGAAGCATTTGATACCTGGCTGGCATTTTCATTAGCCAAATCTGTTTTGCAAGCTTTATGAATTGTGCCACAGCCTATGCTATTGTGGTTCTGTGATAGCTAGAAGCACGAGCTGAAACAGATTCAAGCCTGTCATTTTCTAATCTAAGTCACCTTATACATCATGCTTTATCATTGATGAAAAGTAGAAATATCACAGTTGTCCATACCTTAGTGTCTTCAGCCACATAGTGTCCAGAAGACATTATTTTAATAAAATCCTGCATCTGTAACTCTAATTCATTTTGTGTGAAGCAAACTGAACTACAAAAACATACTCGAGGCAGACCATGCATTCATCCTGAAAGAAAATGAAAGCACTTTGATTCTGGTAATTGACTGATATGACATCAACAATGTTTAGGGAAAAACAGCTGTGCTATCCTCCATGGAACTACTTCAATGCTCCTCAGCAAGACAGGCAAAACTGAATGCTATTGCCCTGCGGGTGAGAAGAAATTAACTAATTTAGTCTTCATATCTGGTCCAGAAACATGCAACTTGGTAATGGGAGCAGCACAGGGATAAAGTCAAGAAGAAAGAGCTGGGAGGTGGGTCACAGTGGGTGGTAGAGAGGAAGCATCAATACTTAGAAGTCTGGTGGGATTCCCAAATCTCCCTAAGGAGTGGGTGCTAGCAAGGAGTAACAGAGTTATGTGTGGGAAGAAGAAGATAATTTGTGTCTGTGGCAGATTCCCTTCTCCTTCAATATTCCTTCTTTATTCCTGTTCGTACATTCGTAGCCCTCTCTCATATAACAGATATTCTGAGTCATCAAGTTCAAGGAATCTGAAAGAAAAAACCCAATGGACGTCTGCCTGAGATTATGGAGTAGTTCAAATCCATCTTCTAATTGCATGCTTGCTACACCAATACCTTTATTTAATTCCAAAACGTCCACTTTGAGGCTGAACATTTGCTAAAAAAAACCACATCAACAGCTAAAAATAGGTCATTTTTACCTGTTGCTACAAATTCTATAGTATCAGAACAATCCAAGAAAATGGGGTACTCAACAGCCAAAGAAAGTCTCTAGTAAAATTAGTCTGCTGTTCTCAATACTATTTAACACACAAAAATCTCCATTGGTTTCTAGGACATCAGTCCCACAAAACAATTATCTCACAACCTATCTTTCAAGTCTCGTTTGCTTCCTGGATGATTGACTTGCCATAGGGAAAAAATGCCCTTCATTTTTCTGAACATGCAATCTATGCATTGTTCTCCAAACAATACTCCAAATACTTCTTGACACAAGCATGTACATTTGTCTGTATGTAAATGCTTACCATTTCAAAGCACAATCGTGTTAATTTTGGTGCATAATTTCAAGCTTCCTTCTGACAATATGCTGCCTAGAGTAATGTAAATAGCATTCCATAATAATAAATTCAATTTGTATTGTTTCTCCCGCTCTCTAATATCAATTATTTTCTACATCACCACAGCATCATCAAAAAATATTAGAACAAATTATGCACTCGAACCACTTCACAAGGAAAAATCAAAAGGATGTATGAAATATACATATATCTGATTACAAAGACTATGTAAATCAAGACAAAAAGATTACTGTTCCCATGCAGCTTTCTAAAGCAGTGCTATTTTATGCTTTTTCCCCATCAACATGTAGCAGGTTTTTCGGCCTTTTTTTCCAGCCCCACAAAACAGTATCAGTTACCACTGGAATAAACACACTAGGTCTGTGTTCCAGACACTATAAGATGATGAAGGCTTTCCAGGCTGCACTGGAAATTCATACCAGCTAAAAATCATTCTTCACATCCAAGAACTGTATGAAATTTGACCGTTTTTTGAAAATCAACTGAAAACCACTTCCAAACAAGTGCAGCAACATTATACACTCACTTCTTCATACAGTGTTCATGTTCAGTACAGTGCAATGCAGACCCAGGCTTCAATGTACACAGGCTATGAATTAACTACCAGGTAAGGAAAGAAATTTGAAAGTGAGGAGGACAGGCAAACAGATAGAACTATAAATCAGCTAGTTATCTTACAATTAATCACTCAGAAGGGGAACATTAAAAAAAAAAAAAAAACTTGAATGCTCATCAGAAAAAGTGTGTAAAAATTTGAGCCAATTAGTCGATATCATAGAACTGCCTCACCTCTCAAAAGCTTAAATACTTGCTATATAACAACAGGCTATATTTCTCTTCTTTCAAAGACAGTGACTTTAGTTTTTCTTGAAAAGGAAAGCTGCATTACGTTCTAATGAAAACAACATTTTTCATTTTTTAATTCAGGCTAAATTCAGACTTGTCTTAAATCACAAACATGTCACTATACTATTCTGCATCAGTCTAAAAGAGCCCTCTAGTGCTCACCTGCTGCAGGCCAAACAAACCTGCAAATGGCGATGGAGCTTCCTTGCAAATTTCTACCTACCAGCTCCACCTAACAGGCTTAAACAGCAGAAGAAAAACAAACTTTAGGTACTGCGTGATACTCCTGTGAGAACAAAAAAATTTAAATTTCACAGTAAAAACTGACCATCAGTTGATCAGGAGACTATTTCTATATTACTTTCTCATTTTAAGGGATTAATGGGGCTTTCAGCCAACCGTTATTAATAACACTCATTGATGTATATTTATGTCAAGAGGGTCATCAGCCTTAAAATGAACTAATTATCTCATTTGGTCATCAGTATTGAAAGTCTGCAACTAATAGGTAATGCCACTAGCACCACCAAAAAGTTATTCTTCCATTGGTATTCTGTTCACTTCTTGAAGAGATATCCCATTCCAGTTTAAAAAGTTAAAATCAGCTTAAAATTTCTTACTTTCTCAGCTGGACCAACAGAATTGCCTGATGAAATAAGCTATAAAGGACAACATGACAGGCCCCAGAGCCACAGACTGCAGAAAAAGCATCTGGGGAGACTATATATTTAGGTTCCCTATCTGCCAGCCCCTCAAAAAAACATTTTAACCCATTCTCCCACCAAAAAAGGGTTGCAATGCAGAGTTGCATGCATTTTGTCATACAGTTTGTCCTCCAGAAGTATACAGATAGACATATCAGTTGACTTGTGTACCTATGGTGTGCTACATATATTCTGGACACAAAGAAAAGGCAATCGCAGTACCTTAACTTCAAGTCTGGTAATAATAAACATAATTTAGTCTTCTGTATATATGTAGCATATCTCCACACCATACCTCCTGAAGTATGGTGTTATTGGTCACTCAGACACCCTAAAGTATACCGAGCTTCTCAACGTGGGCTATGTGGCCCATGGTAGGTCTCACTCTGGTGGGCCTTCTATCTTAGTGAACAAATGTCTGGATGCCTTTGTTCTCACCTAGGCTGCCACAGCCACTGTCATTAGGGCAGCAGTATCAGGGAATTTTCCAGCTGAAAACAAACCACCTGTCACATCAGGTGTGGTTTAACCTGGTAGGTGGCTCAGCACCATGCAGTCCTTCACCCACTCCCCTCCTCTTCAATGGGATGAGGAAGAGAATAGGAAAAAAAAAAAAAAAAGGTAGAATATCAACGTTGTTTTTCTCCTAGAACAAAACATAATATCATACCAGACACTCTGAAGAAAACAGTTTGTCCCAGCTGAAATGAAGGCACAGGCCCACAGTTTCTCTATCACATGGCCATGCAAGGGCAAATGCCTGCACAAAGCAGAAACCAGTATTTATGGGTAAGGAGAAAGGGTACAATCACCTCACTTGGTGGCAAACAGTCTCACAGCCTCCATCACTCCTTTTCTGACACATGATCACAGCTTCTGTATGACATTTGTCCTCAGCAAGAGAGGCAATTCTTTATCTACAGCAGAGGTTTTTCTCTTTAGGGAAATAATACAATTTAAACCTTTCTTTTTGGTTGGTTTTTTTTTGTTTGTTTGCTTGTTTGTTTTGGTTTGGGTTATTTGGGCTTTTTTTTAACCATTTTATTCCTGCCTCTTTCATAATTCATAGTAGTTTCTTATATCTATTTCACAGTTAGAATCAAAAAAGAACAAGACCTGAAACCCTGCAGTGGAAAAAAAAAAAAAAAGCCCTGAAAAATACATTAAAAAATTGTATGAAGAATAACATTTACTTCTGTAACAACTTTCTGGTTTTCAGAAAGCATGTGCAGAAGTTTCAAGAACAAAGCGTTATGGCAAAGATGTCCCCCCTAAAAAGACTGATATTCATGCTCAAAATGTGACGGACTGCCATTCCATAGTCATAGAATGATTTGGGTAGGAAGGGAGCTTTAAGACTGTCTACTTTCAACCCCCTGCTATAGGCAGGGACATCTCCCTCTAGACTAGGCTGCTCAAAACCCCATCCAGCCTGGCCTTGAATGCGTCCAGAGAGGGGGTATTCACAACTTCACTGGACAACCTGTTCCAGTGTCTCACCACCCTCAAAGTAAAGAATTTCTTCCTGATGACTAATCTAAATCTACCCTCTTCCAGTTCTAGAGTCCCTTACATGCTCGGCAGAAATCTAATGGCAGAAATCCTGCTAAAACAATTGGATTCAGAAGTATAACATCAACCTTCACCTTAACACTATTAAGCATGTAAGATACATGAAAATTTATGTAGAAACTACTTTCCTATCCTTCCATTAAGGAGAGTATGGAGTAATTAGTTCAGCCTAAAATCTCACACATTTTTGTACTGCAGTTACTTTAAGTTAAAAGGGTGTGGGACTTGCTTTTTGATTTTGTTTTGTTTTACTTCGTGTGCGTGTATGTGTGTGTATTTTTTTAATATGGGCTGAACACTTCAATTCACTGATCTCAGCTTTACAGCACTTGTACGAAGGGTTTAGAACTACTTCTAGCTTACTAGCAATAGCATAATTTTCTTTTTTAAATGTAAATTAAATTTATGTTTCTCATCAATAATAATGAAATTATCAAGGGATAACAAGCAAAAGGAAAATACGTAAAATCCAGTAGTGATTTAACTGTAAGTATGATGTGACTCTATTGAGGTCATTAACCACAACGTCACAGCACATACAATGTTATGAAGAACAGCAGTACCAAAGAAGAAAACCTTGTTTTCCCAGAGGAAATTCAGTGCTACTTTACAATTATTACATTTTTCCATTGAAATTAGTTACATTCTCTGTGTCCTGTTATGATTTCCTTCTTCCTCAGCCCCTGTTAGAAAATGAAAAAGCAGCATGAAAGAAAGCAGCCTGGCACCAGAACAAATTAATTGCAATGCTCTGAAATGGGGTATTGGATTATTTTTTCTTATATTAATGATATCATTCTTTATTTTAAAGAACCCTACCAGTCCTACTTCACCGAGACTGTGGAGGTGAAAAGAATATTTTGTTAAAACATGCAGTAATTTCCGGGGTCAGGAAAGAACTGTGTATGCCATCATATGATAGAAGAATTTTCAAATAATTCCCATGGTATGACATCATGTTTGACAGCTTCTATCAAATCAGCTGGCACAAAAACAAGGTTTTATCTTCACCCTAATATAACCGAAAACTAGCCCATAGTCTATCCCCTTAGAAAAACACAGTATTATGTATCCAATTTATTCCAGTATTCTCCTCAACCCCAAAAAAAGTCAAGCAAAGGAAAAAATATATGCAGAAGAAATCTCTATACAGAGGTGACTCTGCAGAAGGAATTCAAATAAGCCTCTTCATCTGAAAAGTGAAAAGGCTAACACAAATGTGCATGCTCTGCAGACATGTTGAAGAGAGATGCAATTCTGTAGTTAAAAAAGGTTACAAGTACTCCTGCCTTCATCTTTTAAAAGTACACTGAATAGAAATAGTATGCAGGTGATAAAAAGCACAGAAGTTATAAAAGGCTTGGCCCTTTCTATACTGTTAATGATATGTTGTACAACTATTAATCCTAAACCCAAAATAATACTAGTGAACAAACAATTCACTACTTTCTCAGAAAACTTTCCCTGGCTATTATGCTATCAGGTTATCTGAGTTGAGCTTGAATTAGCAGCTTCACTTGTCAGATCTGCCACAGGGCCAAGGCAAAGGAAAATGGCCAATGAATTGAAATGAGTCACTGCTTAGTGGCACTTACCAAGGGGTGGACACAGAGAGACAGTAGCTCAGTAAATCCACAGACATCAGTGTTCTGGATGAGGGGACCCCTTAAGGCCTCCAATTCCGTTCAGCCAAGTCTATCATCGCATAGGCACTCTCAGCCAGTTTATACATTGCAGCAACCTAGTTTCTGCCTTCAACATATGTTTTAATCCACTCTGAGTACCATCATATACTAGTGGGACCTCACGAGCAGAGGGAAGTCAGGAAGACAACCCGAGCTCCATTAATCCCTGGGCAGCAGCTCAAAGTAAAGTAGTGCACGCACATGTCTTTTGAGGACAAGGAACTAGGATGTAAACCAAGAGAGGGGACCGGGAGCTAATGAGCATGTAATCAGTGCTGAAGGGCATGCTGCACAGTCTATGACTTTTTTAATGCCTGCACGTTATAGTGCTTGCAAATTAACACACAGCAGGCTGGTGGGAATCTGAGTCATCCAAGGAGTAAAATTAATGTATTCAAATGTCAAAACAACTAAGTAAGAGTTCTAGCTTTTAAGAGCCATACTTTCAATGGCAAAATAAAGGAAACTCCAATTCTAACATGTCCCACTTTGACCCTGTTAAAATCTAATGTTTTATTCAATAAATAACATGTAGAGTTATTGTTCATGCTACTTTAAATTTGGTTTTAATTCCTCAATGAGCTCATCTCTGCGAAAACTTCAGAATCTTATCATTAATTGAATTTATATACAATAAAAAGCAATATTTAATAACAGCTAGGAAATAAGTATTCAAAGGATTCAAAAGAATAAAATATTCAAATGCAGGTTTTTGTTAATGAAAAAAAATTCTTCTGATTTTTACTGCATTTTCCTCTGACGTGAAAGAAAACCTGTTGATACAAAAGCAAGTACTGGAACTGTGAGGAAAGAAAACACAGAAACTTTACTCACACTGTTACTTAGTATTTCAAGCATTTAGATGTGAGACACTATGCCTCCAGCATTTTCCAGTATGGTGCAATAGCAGGCTTCCCCTGGAAGAAGAGCCCCATGCTGCCTCCCATCCTCATTCTTTAGTAACTGAGCACAAAATAGGATAGTTCAGCAAACTCCTCTGGCAGAAAACTCAAGTCTTCTGCCAGCCTCCAAACAAGAAAGACAAGTTTTCCACCTGACCGGTTTACTGGACTTCTCTTGCCCCAAGAAACATAGAAAGTGCATGAATGGGTACAGAAACGTATTTGCCACTTGTGCCAGAACAGCACAGAACAGCATGGTGTTGGCAGACAATCTGCAAGACTTAGGAGCTGCTTAGAGCCTTAATCTTATGGTACAAAAAATTACTTGCTTCCTTTCCAACTGGAGCACGTCTATTATCCACCTAATGATGATGCCAAATACGAGCAGTATCGTAACGTGATGTCGGGGTGGAAGGTAAGAAGCCAGGGTCTCTCCTTCCGGCAGAAGGACAAGACTTAAACCGACATGAACATCAAGGTACACAATCGAGGAGGACAGCGGTGTCTCTGACTGCCCGAGGTGAGGTAAAAGCAAGGCGAGGAGCTCCATCTAGTGAGAGTACCAGGCACAGACCGGCGTACTTGCATTCAGAACCTTCACCAACTCTATTACCAGCAGCCAGGCTGACGTGAGAGTTCCCCGTGTTGTACTAGAGTTCACTGTTTCAGTACCCTTCCAACTTCGAGCAGATGCAAATCATTGCGTATTATTCTTATGCCCTAAACTGCTGGGAGGAAAATCTAGCAGAACTGCCCAGCAAGGAAGCACCACTTCTGCTGTAAAGAAATACGAGTTCTCTTCAGGTCCAGTATTACTGCCTAAATAAAAGCAATTGCTTTATTTCTGTTTTCCTCTTCCCAGTCTCACCACGTTGTTCACTGAATGCATCTGTATTGCCACTTGAACATACAGTAACACGCAACATTTCACCCCTCTCCTCGTAAGTTATAAATAAGCATCAGTCCATTAATTTTTAAAACAAACAATACATTTGCATTTTAAAATATCCTGAAACACTTGAGTTTTGTTGGATTTCTTCAAATGCACATGAAAATGCCAACTGATACAAACTGATAGATACATGCTTAAATGTCCTAATACTCTAGACTATTTCCCAGAATAAAATGCAACATAAAAAGTCCAAACAGGACAGTTGTCAGCTTTTGAAGGGTATAAGTAGGAAACAGTGCACAAGTATGAAAAAAAAAAGAGAGTTTATACTGTGAAGATTAAACATTTCATAAGCAAAAGGCAGAACAGAATGATGATAGGTCTATGAGCAATACTTACAGTAGCCTTGATGAAAGAACACCAGGCAGAAAATGAGGTAACCTCAGAAGAAAGTAGAACGCAGTATCCAGCAGCCACTTTCAAAAAAAAAAAAAAGAGCTGTTTCCAACTGCTGTGAACTGTTTGAATTCATTTTCAAGACTGTTTTTCTGAGGACGGGAGCAGAAGCCATGCCAAAGAATGCGATCTGTTTGGTTACTCAAAAAGGAGCATTTAGTTTGGGAAGCATCAGGAACGTTTAAGGGGACATTTTTTCTGGTTCTTTCCAAGTTATTACCAGGACAAATTCCAGATTATTTGTACTAAGATGGGGGAGAAATTAAACGATGGTAACTATAAAACAGCATTTAGTATCTACCACTGAACACCAGCTTTGTAAAGTAGTCAGTGTTCCCAGCCAGAGCTACACAGACTCAAAAGATTCCGTACATTCATCCAAATTAACCTATGCAGGAATTAATTGTAATTCCAGAGAAGAAAGAGTGCCTCATCCGAGCACTAACTGCTGTCAGAATTTCCTCTTGCACAGTTTCAGGAGGATGGCCTCACTGCGTGAGTATCTTTGGCATCAGGGATTTTCACAACGCGAGTTAACAGACTTCAGTACTGCTTAGAGAACATGGAAAGATAGCCAAGGAACCATGTGTCTCAGTGAATGAAAGAAGACTCTCACAGAACATCTACACCAGGCACATCCCACCCACAGCCCAGATGAGGCCTTGGACAGCGAGTAACATGGTCCTAGAAGACTGTGATTTTCTACCATTATAATTTAATTTTCATCAGTACTTTCCATGAGTTGATCACATAAAATCCTTGTGTGTTACATACTACATGCAATTGTGCCACTTGATGAGTAAAATGCAGTGTTTGCTGATAATAACATTTCAACCTACCTACATGCATGTATGTTTGTGAAGACAAGTTTTTTCGTTATTAAGCAGACATGGGAAGTTTTCTTCTTAAATTTGGGCTTGTGTTACTTTGTAAAATATTTTAATAACAAGTTAACTGTGGAGGACATCCAGATTACTTGTGTAGTGCTGACAAATTTTATAATTTTCAGCATCTCAAAAAGCTCCCAAAAATTATAAAATAATTAGAAATTTGTTTCTTTGGTGGATTTGATTGCTCATCTAAATGAGTTAAACACACCTTCAAGGTGAAAATCATCTTATTTGTGCTATGTTTCAAATTGCAATAGCATTCAAATGAAACTTAAACTATGACAGCTTCAAGTTACAGTAAGTATGTGGCTAAACACAGTCCTGTGCAGCAATGGTTCCCATTTTGATGAAGAAATCTGAGAATGGGTTTCAAGATTTTGGAAGAAATGTACTCCATTTTCAGTCAACATACATAAATAATCTGTGAATTTTCGAATTGAATGTATGCTGTTACAATCAGCAAAGAGAAACGTGGTCGCGGCTCTTAACTAGTTTTTTATAAGACCTATCTTGACAGAAAAAAATACCTCTCACTTCATAATCATGCCTTATTCATGTCATCACTTTCTGACAGCATGTACATTTGTGAGCAACTATTTTCAAGAACGAAGCACAGGAAGAGTACAATTTCTTCAAAAATCTCCAAGGAGCACCTTGATAACTCGCTAAGAATTAAACCACTTCCACTGAACCAGACTGATGCATTAATTTCACAAAAATGTGGTCAAATATCCCATTTGTTTTATGGTTTTGTTGCTCACTTGTTGGGATTTTTTTAATCTTTTAATGATTTTTTAAAATAAGTTTTGTTACTTAAATACATTTATTACATTTATATTTTATATAGGGACAAGACGATTCTTCTTCACTCAAGACAATTCCTCTTCACCCAATGTGGCCCAGGCAAACCAAAAGGTTGGATGGACACCTTTGTTCTGCATTTTAAAGATTAGTCTTCATTAACCAGTAGTATGAATTTACAACACAAATTCAACTGCTCAATAGCTCCTGCTGTGTGCAAGGAATTGAATACACCACAATAGGCAGCTACTTCACAAAGAAGTAAATGTACAAAACAGAAGCTGGTGTAAAAGAATAGATATTGTGTACATCCTACCTTATTCCATGGTAGTAACATCTTTAGGAAGACACGTCTTCAATATCAGGAAAACAACTTGAAAAAAAAAGAATACATCTAACCAGTGTCTTAAAATGTCTTCATTTTTTGCAGATTTCCAGGAAAAAGCATGCTCCCACATCACAGTTTATAGAAAGAAAGCTTGTTTACACAGAGATGCAGACTCACTGACACAAGTCTTGCCAAATCCTGTAACTAAAGACACTGACGATGTTACCACTTTCTGCTGCCTGCTTTAACCTTCTGCCAAAGAGGGCCATTGCTGCAGCACAGCAAGCAATCTGTTCCTGCCTTGCGATGACCCAGTTCACAGTTGACTGTACTTGCTTTCTTGGAATGTAAGTTTGTGCTATTTGTAAACTACCATTTTACAAACTACCCATTTGTAAACTACCCCAGCCGCATAGCAACCATACGTGCTTTTCTGACAATCTTTGTCCAGCAGCCTAAGGAGAAGAGCAGTACAGAAAACTAGACATTGAAACCCCATTAGTCACCTTACCAAAATTTAGCAGGGTTTGTTAGCCAGAACCTTCAGGAAGATTAATTTGAACAAGCTTTTAAAAGTTATTAATTAAGCCATAAATAGAATTTTTAAATGACTCTAGAACACTTCTGTTTAATTTACTTTCAAAGTTAGCTAAACAAACAAAAAACACTGCCAAATAAAAGTATCCATAACAGATTTCAATGTGAGTTAACTAGGACACTTCAGAAGTTTGTTCATGTTAACATTTCAAAATGCCCAGGCTGTTAATTTGGAATATTTTTTTCTGAATGTTCCTATGTATTCAAGCAGAGAAACTGCTACTCATTTTTCCTGAAACACCAAAATGCAGCAAAAACAGAGGGCTGTGTTCAGCACTGGGTAGGAAGGCAGCAGTGACGAAGTGTGAAGTGAAAGCATTCCAAGCAAGAATTTTGTAAGGTATTCAGAAAAATGACAAAAATGGCTCTGTTGCTTAGCTCATTTTTCATTGAATTACTTAACCAGATGGAAAGCCAAGATGAGTGACCTTCTCTGCCAAATAAAGTCACTTTTTTTTTTTTTTTTTTTTTGTTCCTTAGTGGAGTTGAAAGGTAGAAACAACTCTGAAAAGACAAGGAAAACTTCTAATGAAAACTCAAGGTGAACACATTATCTAAAGGGTGATTGCAGTTAGACACACAAAACAGATTTATACTAACAGCTCTCAGATTTCTGAGAAAATACATGTATATATACCATCCTCGTAACACTGATCATTCTGATGCTGAAAGCACACATTGCAGGACAAATTCTTCTTCAGAAACTCGTGTCTTAAGTACACCAGAAAAGATTTTACGTACCTATAGTTTTTAAAGGACAAAATAAATACCGTAGTTAAACCCTAGCTCTGATGAGAACCATGGCATTTGTTTTCAGTCTCAATTTCCACAGTTAATGTTGGGTTCTGCTTTACTTCTCAGTGTCTGTATTCCCTCCCAGCAAAGCTCACCCTGCCTATTTCCCTGGCTGGCTTGAATAGCAGCATACACCAACTCTCATTTTACTGTGGGCAAAAACACCTTTCACTGAGTATAGTATAACCACAGGAAAGACTCCAGTAGGCTTTGAGACATGACAGATCCCACACACAATTTTAATTAAAATTAAGCAAATTTGTAATGTTAAGTACATTTTTACTTTTCAAGAGCAAAAAAGAAGATTTTACTAACAGATCTACAAATAGTAAATAGTAATTTTCTCTAAAGCTGTGAAATCTCTTACAGAGATACCAGCTATGTTACATTATTAAATAAGTCTACACACCTGCACATATCTGTACAAACCTTCAGCTATGTGAACATTCTATCTTTACTTGGCAGGCAAATCAAGCATCTACTCTCACAGATATTTATAGTACTGGGATTTTAGGACCTATTTCTGAGAGGTGACAGGCAACTACTTCCAGTGCAACAGAACGTTCAGGTTACAGAGCTCATGTGTGATCAAGGATCTTGTAACCAATGCTGCAAACCACCACCAAAAAGTCTAATTCTCATCAATAATAAAAGCTGCTTTACATAGTGGGTATAACTATATCCCTTGAAGCCTAACCAAGCATCCAAGGAGGCTTATGTCACCAAAGGCAGTAGCAAAGCAGCATGTGTTTAATCACGTGAATGTACAGCCGTTTGAAAGCAGGGCAGTACAAGCCTCCCCACAAAGTATCAATCAGGATACAAGAGAATAATTAGCATAAAGTTCCTAAGAATAAGTCACAGATGGATAAAGGGTTTATTTATTTTTAATATTTGTTCAATCTTTTATCTCCAAAGTGATTAAATCCTCAAAGAAAAACAAGATGAAAATGTCAAGTTTTACATTTATTGTTCGTGTAACACTAACTGCTTTCTCCTGCTCTACAAGGATTCTGTAACCAGAAGAAAGCTGAAGCATCTTGTGAAACTGTATTTATAAAAGACGGAAAGAGCACTATCTGAAGCACTCTGACAGCTTCTGTAAAATATGAACAGAACCAATATCCATTTTATGAATTCTAAAGTCCTTTAAAAAGTATTGGAATAGGCAAACATTTCCATGCATACTGGATCATTCATAACGTTTACAAGAGACACGGGTACAAGGTAGGCTACCTTATGGAGCATATACAGCCACAGAATTTATGTTTACTTTCCTGTCCAACAGCTGTCTCTCACAGTTTATAGTCTGTTATATCATGGAAAACAGAACTGGTGCTGTTCCACCTTTACATGTCAAGAGCAGCTAAGGTGTTGCTCCATTTACAGCAAAGCCATTTAGGAAACTGGAATGGACATCATATGCATTGTTCCAGATAAGCTGTCCCTGTTAGTGATTAAATGTCTCTGGAACTGTACGGTTTGACCAGTTTACTTTGCCCTTCACTACTGACCTATCAGAAAGATACTGTACATTTCTGTTTTTCCACCATCCAGGCAGTGTGAACAGGAATCAGCAAACTTGCAGCATAATCCCCAGCTCTGCTATTAAATGGCAATTAGACGAGCAAATACCATTGTTTGAATAACTCAGAAAATATCAACAACTGACATTACCTGAGCAGATATCACAAATTTGGGGCCTTTGAGGTTGCATCACTTAAGAAAACAAATTGGTTAAGTCCAGTATTTCAAGAGGAGCAACTTGTTTACTTACAACAAATGCACATGGGGCAAAAGAGGTCAGAGTAGGGGGGGG
>VXAB01001327.1:388719-432813 GCA_013399175.1 Odontophorus gujanensis
GGGGGGGGAGAGATGAGATAGAAAAAAAATCCAAGCTCACCAAAAGATTTATGATCTATCTACCCTGTGGATCAGATTATGCAGTGATGTTACTCCTGGAAAGTCTATTTGTATGGTCCACATTTCAGAAGTGGCATCACTTGTCCTCACACAAGTAAACGTTGCCTCATTTAATAAAATAATAAATATTGTATCCTTGCAATAATTTTGACTCGTATCGGGACCACTTTAAGTAAAACATTTTACAGAGCAGTCTTATTTTTGGAATTAGTGTTGTGATACTGCCTGAAAACACGAGCAGAATGACTAATGTACTGACTTGCATTTAAGAAAAGGTTACTTTTGCGTTTGGGTATTTTTGCTAAGGAAACTTAGTCCAACTTCATTGAAATTGCTTTAAAAAAATACCATTTAACTTAACATTGTAAGTACTTATAGCTGCCATTCACTAAGTACTACACAGTGTTTCATTTTCTGAGCAAGCTTCAGAATATTCTTGTAGATATTTTCTCCGCATTCTACCTGAAAAACCCAGTTATAGAAACCTTCACTAACTTTTATTCAGTGCTACAGAAAGGGACTGTTAGATTCATATGCACAAGACTGAAAACCTGTCTTCTAGACCCATGCTCAAAAGGATTTACTACTTTTCCTTTTCAAAGATGAAAATCTAAACAATGAACAACACTTTCCCATACCACATTTAAATCTTGAGCAAGTATTTTCAGAAATCCATCAACATCAGTAAACATACTGTTTTGTGTGAGATTTCAGAATCTATTTCTGTTATGGTCAGGAGAAAAGGACTGAAACATGAAAAAGACTTTCTGTTTAAAGAAGCAATAAACATCTGCAAAGGCTACAAGTTTCTTTTCTGCATGGAAAGTTAAAAAAAAGGTAGAGCAGCTGTTGAAGATCAGTGAGTTTAAATCACTGTCTTCCTTCATAAGGAACAGCTAAAGTGCTAGAAATAAAATTACAGAGAACTCTTATTGTGTATTACTGACTACAGCCTTCCAGCAAATATCCAGCCACCCGTCCGTTAGCATCACAGTATCTCTCATCATTCTTATGCCAGCATCCTTGTTCCTTTTTACCATAATAAGTACTAAATGCCCTTGAATTTCCTATGGGCTTGCTGTGAGCAAAACCTTCCTCATGTTAAAACATCAGGTATACTCTTCACTTATGTACCATAAATCCTGTAAGTCAGATTGCTTTATCTGGTAATTACCAAGCTGCAGTCTTTATTTTAACCTCAGTCAAGGAAGACAGCTTTATCAGCATATCCACAGCTGCTAGTCAGGAATGATAAGTTTCACAGCCTTCAAACCTTTCCACATCAGTTGCATGTACTATACATCAGCACTTTTCAAAACAATGATCTTCAGCCAACTAAATCCATTACAGAAAGCAGGAGCAATTCAGTCCTCACAGCCTGAATGCACTCTTCCTTATATGCTTGTTCTTAATCATTATTGCACATGGATGCTTCTTGCAACTACATCATGAACGCGTGTCAAAGTGATTCTACCATGCTCCAAATGCCAAATGAGAGGAATCAACTGAAATTATGCTGGAAACATGCTAAAACAAAAAGAAACACAAAGAAATGTAGTGACAGAAATCACAAATAAAGATTTTATACCTTTGATTAACATTTAGTTTACGGTTCCAGCTCAACGGAGTCTTCAGATTATTTACTTTTACTCTCCCCTTTGCACAACAGATGTTTGGCTCTCACAGTTCTAGCTAGGCCTTCAAGCATACCTCTTCTCCAAAACACGAATACTGCTATCAAAAGTGGTACTTCAAATAAGCATCATCAAACAGGTTTCCACTTAATGAAATGTGACAATATTTAACTAAGATTATGCCAATTTATCTCTAACATCCCATACTTTGATGTCCAATGTGTGCATATAAAAGAAAAAGGACATTTTCCCTCCACAGACTTAACAGTGTTAACATGTCTTTCTAGCTTCTTATGCTGCAGACATGCTCTACCCAAATACTCACTAAAAATGCTTTCACATAGAACAGGATCAAACCCAGAACCTGAATGATGAAACTGTAAACCTTTCGGTCCATGCTAGACCCTTGAAGCTCCCTGTGGGCCCCTTAAAAACTTTTCTTGGTGTCTGGCATTACAGTGGAACACACCTCACACAAAGAGGAAGCTAGACAAAGAAATCTGCAAAGCCTTTGAGGTTCAGCCACCAAAGAGTAAAACATGAGCTTCCTATATTTAAGTTGCGTCTATTTCAGAATCTCATTATTGGAATTCTTTAAGACTTTCCTCATAACTTTTGAAGTCCTTCTCGATGTGACTTTGCAAGGCTATTTCTGTGCATACACATAAAATAGTTTCCTAAAGCTTTTACTTCTGACATACCAGAATTTTCACTAAAAAGGTCACCAAAACTGAATGTTTATAGCTTTTAGCCACAAAAAAAAAAAAAACAAAAAAAAACCACCACTGTGGTTTCTTGCCTCTACTAAGAATGTGTTACACCTATACTTTCAATTCTGCGAGTTCTATTAAGAGTTAGTTAAACTGCACATTGTTTGTTTTACAAATGAATCCTGCCCTAAAGCTTGATCCAAGTTGACAAAATTCACAAAATATGAGAGAAGTTATTGAATAAATTCAGTGTAAATCAATCTGAAGTGACTGAGAGCAGAATTCAGCCACCTGGTATTTCAACTTCAAGTCCTGGAAGGACCAGACAACTAATAACGACATACTTTGTGAGAACTGTCTAGAAATCCAGAACACTGAGGTGAAATGAGGATAAATGCTTTCCCTCCATGCTGAATTTTCTGCGTTTTGTTAGCCTAAGCCAGGCCACTGATATTCCTTTAATATGCCATGACTGTTTTCAGTGTGGAATTCCACTGATTTAAAAATAAGACATGATTCATACAAAATTCACATGGCAGGCCCTGGAATTTTAAAGCAGCTCACACGTAACGTTGCAGACATGCAAACCTACAAACAACTCCAGTTAGGATTTCGTTTTCTAGAGAGTAAATATAGAAGTTTCGACTATGGACTCGCAGATTTGGTATTTCTTTCCGCATTCAGTTAATGGACTTCGAAATAAATACGCTAAGCGCTCTGCTCTGAGAGGGGAGGAGGCTTTCTTTACACGGCAACAGCAGCTTCAAGCACCTGGCGTGCGGCAAAGCGCGCTTTAACGATGGCAAACACTCATCAAACTACAGCCTGCCAAAACTACAGCAAGCCCTCGTTCGGCAGCGCTTCCCGAAGTTCCCAGAGCCGAGACGAACCGCTCCAAAACCCCAGAACTCCCGCACGAGAGCGCCCGCCGCACGCGTGCTGCCCTCACCTCGGCTCCTCGCGGCGGGGCGGCAAAGCTCGGAGCACGGTGGCGCTTTCCTCCCGCCCGTCCGCCTTCCCTTCCCACCCGAGCGAGACGCTGGGACCGATGCCCCACTGCGAGCGCCGGGGGCGGGGGGAGCCCCGCGGCCGTGACAGCGGCTCCTTGTCATCGCCGCGAGCGCTGCCAGGGGAGGACGTGCGGCACCGCGCGCCGAGGACGCACCGCGGCGGCTCCGGGCCAGCTCCGCTTCTGCTCGCGGCATTCCCACAGGGGTTTGGCGAGGCCTGGTGAACGCGGCCATTCACCGTGGCGACGTGAAGCGGGTGCCCGCCGGGCACTTTTCGCGTCCTGATCGCGTGCGAGTTTCAGGCTCAGCTACGCGCTGCCGGCAAATGACGCTCCTTTCTCCGGCTAGCACGGCGTGTGTTCACACCAGGTTTAAACGCATCGGGAACGGAAACCGGAGCTGTTGCCGAAACAGAGGGGAAGATGCGCTCCCGCGGCCCGCCTCAGCACAGCGCGTGAGCTGGAGCATCGATGTTCTATTACACTGCCACATTTACACTGCCGTGGTGAAAGAATTTCACTCAACCACAACGCGACTTCTTCAGTTCTCGCCCTCCCTACCTCCCCAGGTCCGAGCCAGCGCAGCACAGCGCAGCTCCCGACAGCCTACAGGCAGCGGATCGTCCCCACGCGATGGGACCGCTGCTAAGGAGCGGCATAGGAGCGAGAAGCGCAAATCCACCTCACGCTCCCCCAGCCCCGCGCCCCTTCGCGCGGCCGTGACGTCACCGCAGCCAGCAGGGTGCAGCCAGCAGAGCGCCCCCCTGCGGCGCGCGGCCGCAACACGCCTCTCTCGCCCCACCCTCGCTCTGNCCGCAGCGGGCCCTGCCGAGCGGCCGCGTTCTCCCCCCGGGGGGGCGGGGGGGGGTTGGGCCGTTCTGGGTGCCGCGCTGCCCGGCGCCATCGCGTCCTTCGGGTTGCGGGCCAGGGTTACGTCGGAGGCGGGAGTGGCCCCTCCTTTCTCCTCTCTTCTGGCCGAAAATATCCGCGATGTAACTGTGAGAAGCGGATCTCGGCGCCCTTTACCCTCTCGAGCCCTCCTCCTCACTGGGCTGGGCGCTGCCAAGGCGGAAAGTTCCCAACTTGTTGTTTTTCTTCCGTCCCCTCCGAGAGGCGACGGCTTCGCCTCCTTTTCCTCTCCCTTTTTCCCATCTGGATCCCTGGCTTGCCCAGTTTATCGGAGAAGTTGTGATGTCTTAAAGCTTTACGGCTCTTGGCAGCCCAGTTGCTTTGGGTGGGTGTTCCTGGACGTTTCGCAAAGCTTGAGGAATGCTGTGTGCACAGCGCTGATAAGCTCTCAAGCGGTTCTCAACCAGGCCGAATGAGAGACAGCTTCTAAGAAACGTTGTATATTGTGTGTATCCAGTTTCTAGTTCCTCTTCAAGCATGTGAGCAATCACTTGCGGAGCACTGTGGCGTTACTTCTGGGAGTGTGCTGTATTCTTATGGGTTTACCCGCTGCTTTCTGCAGAACCATACCCCATGTCTTCTGTTGCGTCCTCTAAAGAAGATACAATGTCGTCTGAAAAAGCAGATGAGAAGCAACCTGAGGCTGAAAACAAAGCTGAGGAAAGTGAGGAAGATGAGGAGGAGGAGGAAGAGGAAGAAGAAGAGAAGGGTACCTGTTTTCATTTCTCTTGAAAAAATGCTAAGCTTATTGAATGCAGTCCGTCTTACGTGGTGGCAGCCAGTTGTACAACTGCTATTAGGAGATTCTGCAGTACATCTGTCTCATGTGTCATAAATCATTTCCCAGCAGACTAAAACAGAAAAGGCTACAAACTATGACACCATTCCTCAGGAAACAGTGAAGTAACTGCTAACGTTTTTGGTTCATACACTAGCGATTTTTTGTTGTTGGAGAAACTTAGTAGACTTCAAGGTGTATCACCCTGTATCAAATCATTTGTATAAAAACATATCTGAATATTGAGCTTTCTAAATTTGTTTTTTTTCCTAGTGACACTTTAAAGCAATACATGCTTGCAAAACAGAGACAAGTGGAAATAACTGGTGTAGCTTTGGAATAATACAGTTATAATTTGCCTAACAACTGGTAATTACTTTTTTTTGGGGTACCACAGCTTAATTGTAGTGGTGAAGGAATTCCATGTGACTAATTTTACCAGTAAAAATCACGGTGATGTTATAAGGACAAGCAAGACAGGTTGCATCATGTAACTGAAAAGGGTAGTCAAGTAATAGAAGATGTGATGAAGGAACTGCTATGCAAAACTTCTGGTGTTAAATCTCTAGGCAACAATTTTGCAAATACAAGCAACTGTGTAAATAGAGCTGTGGTATGGCTAGTGAAAACCATGTCACTGTTGGTCTTGAGTTCTTAAAGGAGCAGATTTTGTCTTTGGAAGAAAAAGTAGAAAGGTTATGCTGTTTTAAGAGCTATATAGTAATTTGAATTAACTTTGTACAAACAGCTGTTTCCTGTTTATTTACATGCAAGTTGCTGTGTTCTCACCAGATACGTGTCCATTTTAATGTTCATAAATGTTATAAAGCTGTTTTTCTATGTTAAGGCCAGAGTAACACTATGTGCTAAGGAAAGTGTGATATGTGGTACAGGGTGAAGTATTTTACTATGAGATATTTAGATTTGTTAAACTATGAGATTTTTCTCTTGATGTAGATTGTTAAAGTATCTATACAAAGTGTATCTATTAATTAAGCAAATCTAAACATATTCATAGAATGGTTTGTGTTGGAAGATACTTTAAAGATCATCTAGTTTCAACCTTCCTACTGTGAGCAGAGACTCCTGCTAAACTAAGTATTATTAGGAATAATATTCTAAATAGTTAAGAAGGTGTTGGTGTTGTGCACAGAATGTCCCTGTGTGGTTTGGTGCAGTTCCACTGTCCTTATGTATGTGCATTTTCTACTGATAGGGTACTTTTATGTGTCCTCCATTCCACTAGTGGGAAGAGAAAGAGGCTGCAAGCAAGTTGGGTTCTCCTGTAAAGAACTGGAGTAGAGCTGTACATCTGTACCTTAGAAAGGTGATGAAAGGGGAAAAGGCTGAATTTCTGAAAATGCGTGGAGATGCCATCTGCATCATGAGATGAAGTTCCCTTTAGGAAATGTCCAGTCTATCCTTTCAAGGGTAGTTTGGATGCAGAATTGTAGTTAAGAACCAGAGACTCAAATCTACAGCTCTGTTAAGTTCTATTGACCTTTTAGCCAGCAGTTTGAGAGCATCATGATACTCGGTTATTATTGTTATCGTTTTTTGTTTTGCCGTTGGAATGATTCAGAGCTGTTTTACCTATTGCTGCAGTGAAATTGCTGATATAATGAAAAGAAGTATGTTTAAAACAACTGTATTTTGCAGAAAAGAGCCTAATTGTTGAAGGCAAAAGGGAGAAAAAGAAAGTAGACCGGTTGACCATGCAAGTGTCCTCATTACAAAAGGAACCTTTTACAATTACACCAGGTGCGTTTGTCCTTACATCTAAGAATTATGGCTATTGGAAATGAAGATAAAACTTTTCAGAAGATTGAATTGTTAACTTGCTGTAGGTGAGACCTAATCTAACAGAATCAGTATTTCAAAACAGTAAGGCTGTTGTAATTACATGGTGAATATTTTTTATTCTAAATGGGCATGTTAAACCATGGGAATTATAATGTCTAATCTTTTCTCTGAATAGGCTCTTCAGTAGCTAGCTACCACTGTTGTTGGAATATCTAAAATAAAAAGAAATGCTAAATCTGTTAGCCCTGTTACAGATAGTGTCAAGTACAGAAAAAAAAAATCATGATCAGTGCCTAGTTGATAAGGAAAGACCTACCTAGCACTTCACCTGGTACTCTGTGGAAATAACTTCTTACACATTATAAAAATGTTATCTATATTATCTATCTATATAGGTAGATGGACATTTGAAGTTGTAAATAGGTGGGTAAATAATGTGATTTCTTTGCTTTTCCTTTTGTTTCAGGAAAAGGACAAAAACTTTGTGAAATTGAAAGGATACAGTTCTTTTTGAGTAAAAAGAAGACAGATGAACTTCGGAACCTGCACAAACTCCTCTACAACAGGCCAGGCACTGTGAGAACTTAAAATCTATTTTGCATATCTCTTAATTCTCATTCATGGTGAAAAAGCTTATACTGTATGTTGTTTTCTTTTGCATTTATGCATGTATATCTACCCAAGTATTATTTATTAAAAACTACTGTGGAAAACTACTGTTAAAGGAATAGTTACTGAAGTCCATAGTTCTTTTAATTTCTGTAAAATACTCTAAAAATCCTGTGGAGCTTACAATGTTGAATCATAAGCCTATTTGACTGTAGATTTCCCCATCATCGCTCCAAAGAGAGAGGTTAGTGATCACTTTATGCAAATGAACTGGAAATAATTTGTGGCTCACATGCTAAAACTGCTGACCTACACAGAAAATTTTGACTATAATCTGTATAGTTACTTTGAGTAAAACTGTTCCTTAGTACTCCAGTTTATTCTGTTTGGTACCTGTATTAGTGGGTTTCACTGCATTGCTAGTCAATTTTCCTTTAGTATGCACAAAATAATAGAAAGCAAAATTACATTAAGATGTACAATCTTAGTAATTTTGTTGTATTTATCTAAAATAAAACTGAATTAAAATATTAATTAAAAAACAACGTACTCTCTTTTATGTCCAAGGATCAAACTCAATCCATAATAGCAAATATTTCTTAAAGCTTTTTGTATACCATTGATCATGCCTTAAATTTCAGAGTACATTTGACCCGTTTTCTTTGGTAATAGGAATGAAATTGATGTAGAGAAATTAAGGCAGATTAAACTATCATTTCAGTACTCTCTAAAATACAACAAGAGCTTAAAAATAAAAACTTAAACAGCTAGCACAGGAATCAGGAACTTAGTACAAGTTCAGATGCTAGTTATAATGTCTGAAACCACTGCTGCAAATGCTAGGATTGTTTAAATGACACAGCAAAGATCTGTTATCTTAAGTATTCTGGAGAAAGAGCAGTATGTATTCAATATCTGTGAATTGTGGTATTTATTTGCTGGGCAATAAACAAATCAAGTTTTTCTGGCTCAGTGTGTGAAAATGTTGACAGTCTGGACTGTTTTGCAGTAGAATTCTATCATTTGATAGGAAAGGTGGAATGACAGAACCATGTAACTTCCTGATCTAACTAGATTTTTAGTGCAAGTTGTGAAAATACATTCATTTCTGAAACTAGTGATGCTCTTGTATCATCTTCCGGTAGAGGTACTGAGAATCCCTCTCTCCCACCATAGCTTACAGACCTGAGGTGTAACTGATTGAGGAGGCTATAAAGTTTATTGGTTATGCAGTGCATTACTAAGGAACTATCTTGGTAATACTGTTATGACCAACTACTAAGTAAATTATTTATTAACATGATCATCAGACATGTGACTATTAACAGTTTAATAATCATGTGCAGAATGGTAAGATTGTAGACTGATATTTAGCACTCTTAAATATTATTAGTTTGATGTAAGTGCAGTTGAAATGCAACTCTGACTATTCCATCCCATGCCGTTTATTTGGATGCAGTTCCACCCCGCTTTACTTTGTGCTCCCATTTTGGATGTAGACTTGTTGGACAATCCAGCTAGCTGTTAAAGGACATGGCTCTAGTGCCTCAGTGGTCAGAGTGCTTAGGTCACCCTCACTACTTTCTGTAGTTGTCCACATTCCTACTGCCCAAAACATAGTGTATTCCAGGAAGTCACCTGAACAGTCTGCCTTGTGCAGTACTGATATGGTTGCATAGGTTCAGATGGCTTTACCGAGTTCTGCTCACCAGCGGGTTCCCCAAATGTGCTTGCATTTATCTGGTTTTGTTCTGATTACAAGTGGCTTACTTAAGACAAAACAGTTTACATTCGTTTCAGTTCTGCAAATAAATACAGTACAAATAATTTTTTATCTTATACACAGACAGTCCACTTAAGAAAGCAACACTTCTCTTGCTGCTTTCGAGCTTACATAGATTCCTGCTCTCTTAGCTCTTTAATAACCAATAATTGTACTTGACATATTATTTTGGCGATCTTCTGGTTTCATGTAAAGTTCTGTCTCTCCTGTGAGACCTCTTGCTTGGGGAAATTAAGTAGCATCACCTGTTAAAGTGGCCGAGGTAGCTGAAAAGCATACTGAGATGTGACAGATTTCTGCTCGTCTTCATTTTTTAGCATGGAAAGTTTCTCTCTTAAACTGTACCTGTTCTGTTCCTATGCCTTTTATAGTAGCACTCATGATCTAACCTAAAACAATAATCACTAATTAGGTTAGAGGCTTACGTTAGAACCTTATCTTGCAGCACAAAGTATACCCTATCATTGGCAAGACTCAGTATTTTATTAAGTTTTTAACACTGAATTCATGGTTTCTGATTAGGAGTGTTTTTATAAAAATTGCTATTAAGTCCTAGAAAATTCTAAAATTTGTATACTTTAAATAATGACTGTATTTCCATTAATTTTTGTGAAAGCCATGCCCCTGTGCTAAAATATAAGTGAATATATTTGCTTATAAATATGTACCATTTGGAAATATCAGTATGATTTCACCACAAACCATATTCAGTCAGAATTGTGGGGATCTCAGAATGCTATTTAAAGTCAAGAAAATCAGATGATGTTTTGTATGCATGTCCTGTATGTGCTTCAGAAGCTAGTAAATACTTTTTAATAAAACATACTGATACCATCTGTAAATTTTCTATAGGTACTGAGGAAAGATTATCATCTTGGGGAAAGGAGCTTGGTATTGGTAAAACTAATGGGGAAACATCAGAAAGAAGATCTGTGAGATTACTGAAAGTGATTCCAGGTCGTACCTGATAATGTTAAAAATATCTCAGAAGAATTAACATTTTGGGATTCTTCTAAACTTTTTTTGTGAAGAAGGGATGAAGAAAAATCTAAGGAACTTTATTCTTGGTTGTAGATGGGAGTGATTTCTCCTTATAAGGGCTGTCTATTACGATGAATTCTTGGTCCTGTTCACTCTGAAGGCTTAATGACCAATCTTGTAAATACTGATACATAAATACAAAAATTGGTCATGCAGAAGAAAAGCTTCAAAGTGCAGTCATGATCCCATGTAAGAATTTAAAAAGCAAATAAAGCTAATCAGATCTCACAGATTGTATACCGAAAATTTACTATTTTATATTATATAGCAAATTATATGGTATGCAGTGTGCAACAGGCTTCCTGTGATCATAGTCATACAAACGTATTTTCTGTGGACTGTATTATTTATAAGCACAAAGAGGCAGGTGATTTTACCATGTAACTTATTAAAAGGGATTAAATTATCAAGATCCCAGGAACTTAGTTGTAGTTAAGCTGCCATGAGATAAATATAGGCATAAACTGTATGTTCATTGTTTTTTTTTTAAATAGATATAAGTTTCCATCAACAGTAAGCTACAAGGTAGTACAGATTTTTCTTGTATGATAAGTTGAACGTAATTGGATGCAATCCTTTAAGCTGCATGTCCTAGAAGTTAATCTGTGTTCTATTCTAGGTTGCTTCCCTAAAGAAGAATGTGGGTCAGTTCAGCGGGTTTCCATTTGAAAAAGGAAGTGACCAATACAAAAAAAAGGAGGAAATGTTAAAAAAGTAATGATCTCCATTGCTGCTTTATATAGTCTTACTCATGCTGTACAGTCCTTTTGTTTTCAAAACTTTTCTTTACAACATTTACATTACGCTCCATTTGTGGTGCAAGCTTTCATCTGTCTGTGCCTTGAAAACTTTCTCCTTCAGAATCAAAATCCAGTTTTGCTTAGTATATGTTAAAAGTACAGCATTATTCCTAGAATTGTTCTCAAATGAGTGAGATATCTGTAGCATTTAGTGTAACAAATCAATGTTTTTTGTTGGTGGTGGTTTTTTTGTCTGTACTGTTTCTCCCATATACATTACTTCTCTATTAACAGAAGAAGATTCTGCAGATCGGTTGTAACTGGACTGAAAGGATTTGAAAATAATATAAAGCAGTAAATCTAGTCATAACAAATCAACCAAATGTTGATCTACTGTTTATGGTATGATATTAAATACTTTGTTTTTTTCTCTTCTTTTTTCTCCTCTCTTCAGATTTAGGAATGCAATGTTGAAAAGTATCTGCGAAGTTCTTGATTTGGAAAGATCAGGAGTCAACAGTGAGCTGGTAACAAGAATCTTAAACTTCTTAATGCATCCGAAATCTTCAGGCAAGGTGAGATACAGGTTATGCTTGTTTTAGGAACTCTATCTTGCTGGAACAGGAAGCTGTCCATATGCTTTAAAGCACCAAATGGAATTTGTGATAAATGCATGAGCTAATTAGAGATAGCTGTTCCTAAATTCCATTAAGCATCATCTGCTTTGTGGGTGAGTGGAAGAAAATAGATACAGTAGAATCACAAAATGGCATTCAGTTTTTAATCTAAAAGCAATACTTAGTTAAACTAAGTTTCCTGAGCAGTAGTCTATTTGCAGCAAATGCTGTGAAGTAGTATGAACCAAGTCAGCACACTGCTTTAGGGATGCTGATAGTGCTGAGTGACAACAAAATGCAGTTTTGTATGACCTTAACAGTTGTCAGCTAATTTGCTGTTAGAAGAAAAAGTTCTCCTTTGCGGATAATGTAAAAGTGTTCCTTCTAAATTGACTACTTGTGCTTCCATAATCGCCAGCTGTGGAAGATTTCTTTGGTTAGAGGAGTGGAAAAGATGCTTAGCTTAGAAGTAAAATCCAGTTTCATTTTACTCTGATTTATCCCTGTGCTTTGAATTTCTTCTTACCACAAAGAATAACACTTACAATTGGCCTATTTTCTCGTTAGGATGATGCAGACCTCTATTTTTTCACATTATTTGAAGGAATTTATGTTTTTCTTTGAAATTCTCTTCTGTATTCTTTTGTGAATAACATACATCCCTGTTTCAGCCATTACCAAAGTCCAAGAAAACACCGAGCAAAGGTGGCAAAAAAGAGCGTAGTAGCACTGGAACAACGAGAAAAACAAAACGCACCAAGTGTCCAGAGATCTTGTCAGATGAATCCAGTAGTGAGGAAGATGAAAAGAAGGAGAAGGATGACTCTTCAGAAGAGAAGGAAAGTGAAGAGGAGGTAATGAGGGGTCTTGTGTTGTTTTTTCAACATAGAGCTGAAAAACTTTCTCTGCTATTTGTCAACGTGGTTGTTATCAGTTGGTGATTTGTGGAATGTGCAAGGTTGGAGAGGTAATGATGTTTTACTAAATTAATGGTTTAGAAAAATGTTGGATAGGGAACATGTCTTAAATTTCTTGGAGAGATCTTGGTTTCTCTAACTTTAAAGCACTGAGAATCAATAAGATAATGCAAAGGTTCTGATTCTTGTTCATACACTTTATGAAACCATGTGCTGTTTGACAGTTTGGGGCAGTCAGAATTTGAAGTGTTATTGGTGGGATTCTTACCTCACTTTCTGAAGGTTTTATTAACGTGATCTTCAGTTAAACAATTAATTCTCAGTATCTTTTCTAGTGAGAGTATGTCTGCACTTGTGTCTGTGTATGTAGGATTTGTTTGGATACCTAGGAGTTAACTCTGATGTGAGTACAGGTCCCTGACTTAGCTACGTTGTTTTCAGATCTTGGTTCTAAATGTCTTTTGGATCTTTTGTTCTGATTTCTCTTCTGAGATTTTATAGGTCACAAGCAGCCTTGCGAAGATCCCTACATTTTACAAAGTGTTCTCACTATCTGCTGTTCTTCTGTATTTTCTTTGAAATTTATTTCAGTCTCCTGTAAGAGCAGAGAAATTAACTTTAAAAATCTTTCCCTGTGCATTCAGTTTCAGTCCTGTACATAGTTAATGGAGTAGACACAGAATGGGGGAGATCTGGTGCAAGTGCCACTGGTTTTGTCCGTGTCCAAGGTGTGAAAGAAAGAAATGAGATGGAGCTACAGGCTCATTCAGTGGGAATTCCTTTTTAGCCATAATCAAAGCCACGCAACAAACAGCAGTTAGCTAAATAATTTCCTTTGACAATGATTATGTGGGCTACATAGCCTTTGACTCCAAACTGAGACCATTATTTACTTTGGGTTGCATTCCCTCTATTGAAGTGCAAGAGTGGCAGACTGAAGTCTGAGCTATAGAAAAGCTGATATATGCAACTTGAACCATTTATGCAAACACTAACTTTCAGAGGTGCTCATGTAGAAGATTGAAGGAAGTTCTTTGCATCTCCATAAAATAAACGTAGTTCTGAATTTGTATTTTTCTTTTCCCACAAATAGCGAGTAAAAAAAAATTAATTTTGTATTTGTTCATCTTTTCAGCAGTACAGTCTTCCTGCTGTGAGGAAGGGAACATGGCTTTCAGAGCCAGGAGTCTGCTTTTAGAAACTTTTTCAAGAATTCAGCTCTTTAAGAAAAAATAGTAAACCCTATTTGTTCTAACTGGGTCTTCTGTGCCTTCTTTCAAGAGGTAGGAGGAGTTAGATGACCACCAGGCAACAGCTGAGTACACTGAAGTCTTTGGAAGTTGAAGCTGACTTGCATGGAGTAGGAGTGTAGTTATCAAAAGAACACTATTATGTCAAATTAGTTTGAATATAAGAAATAGTGAAGTAGGAAGTGTCTTAACTCTGCAGAGCTTTAAGGTTATACCATTAAAAAGAAAAAAAAAAAGCTAGGTTTATGATACCAGTTAATGCACTACAGGTTGTGTTTCCCCTGCTCTTCTGGAATCTTGGACTGAAGTTATGAGCTTCTCTTGACTGCAACAGTATGTTGTTGTTGTCGTTGTTTTGTTTTGTTTTTTAGTCTTATATACCTGGAAGAGAAAGATAAAGATACTTCTGTATGCTGAGGGAACATGAAGATTTTTTTTAGCTGTAGCTTTGAGCAACTTGATCTAGTGGAAGGAATCTGCCCATGGCAGGGAGTCTAACATGGGATGATTTTTAAGATTTCCTTGAGCCCAAACCATTCTTATGATAACTAACTACAAGTGGAAGGGTGCAGTACATCTAAATTACAAACATAATCAGAAGGTTCTAGTTTCCCTCTGTGTAGAGGGACAATGCGAAATTCATAAGAATGTAAACCTTTTCACCCTGTGGTTTAGAGATCGATATTGCTAGTAAAATCTATTAATTTTGTTGATGTAGTTTGTCTTGACAGAAGGGATAATTTCCATTGCTGAAGAGGAGTTTGGATTGTTCAGGTAGGAACCACCATTTTAATATTCCGTTTTCTTCTTTATAGCCCCCAAGAAGAGCAACTAAGAGAGAAAAATCTAAAAAGGTGGCTCCCAAACCCAAGAAAACTGTGAAGGGTGCTAATGTCAAGAAAGCAGATAGCAGCACTACGAAAAAGAATCAAAACAGTTCTAGAAAAGGTAATTGCCTTTACGTCTTTTATCATATGTGATCTTTTAGCTTACTAGGGATGCTTTTTAGAAGACAGGCTTCTTTATCTAATGGTGAAGGAAAATGGAGTTTGAATTACGAATTTGCTGTTTCTTTCCTTGCAGCAGTAATTTTTACAAAACGTATTTTGATTTGTGTGTATTTTTATATAATTTGTGTTGTGTTCATATTCGTTTTTACATCTATACGTTTAAAGAGTCAGCTTAGTTCTGTCTTCTGTTGTAAGAACATCATGAAGTTCTGTTAAACTTTACATAAGTCTTAATTGGTACTGTAGTATATATTTCCAACTTTTTGTCTCCTACTCAGCAGCTTGATATTCACAACACAGATACATGTTCTATGTGTATCCCGTTGCTCTTGTTTTCCTTACATCTGTCAAATATTTGAGTACAGCAACTCACTCAATGCTGACCCTGTTCTGAGAAGGAGCTTCAGCCAAATGATCTTCAGAGGTTCCCTATAGCCTTAAATTCTCTGGTGTTCTTGGAGTTAAAAAGCTGTCCCAGTTGCAGTATGCATTGTTAATCCAGCATATATCCATGTGCTACAAGCACAGTTCATTTAATGCCAGCACCAGCATACGTATGCTTTCACAAAGAAATCAATTCAAGCTAACCACTCCTCTGGGAAAAGAAATCTAAATCCTTTTTAAAGCATATAAGTATTGTTTCAAGGCAGTAATGCCTCAGTTTTTGAATTGCTGTCGTAAATGTTAGTTTGCTTTTATTTTTGTTTGGTAGATGAATGTGATCAGACACATACCTTCTAGAGAATGTATTGATTCATAAACTGATAGGTTACGAACAGTGATGCAGATGTATAAGTTAAGTGTTATACTGACAGCATTATCTTTATTTGTAGAACGATGGTCCGGTGTTTTAAGGGTGAACATCAGCATCAAATGTTCTGGTAGCTTTTGTTTTGAGGAAAGAATGCAAACAAGTTTAAAATCTTTTATTACAATCTGAATTGTTCTTCATCTTTAGAAAGCGAATCTGAGGACAGTTCAGATAATGAACCTTTAATTAAAAAGCTGAAGAAACCACCTACAGATGAAGAAATTAAGGAAACTGTCAAGAAATTGCTGGCCAATGCAAATTTGGAGGAAGTCACAATGAAACAAATCTGCAAAGAGGTAACCAAATGATTTCCCCATTTCTGGGGGTTCAGTGAGTGGACTGTAAGTTGGCATTTGTCATCTTGTTTTGCAAACTGTGGCTTACACTCTACATGTTTCCAAAACAAAAAGATAACCTCTCCCAGAAAGTCTCCTTCGCTGGAGACATTCAAGACCCGCCTGGACGCCTACCTGTGCAACCTGGGCTAGGGAGCTGCTTTGGCAGAGGGGTTGGACTCAATGATCTCTAGAGGTCACTTGTCAACAAATAATAAATAGGCACTGCGGTTTCATTTTGATTTATTTATATTTTTTAAGAGGGTATTTGCTTAGAAAGTGTGTAAGACAAACACTGGAGAATTCTTAATTTGTTTGACATGTCCAGTTAGGTATTCCAGTTTGTTGATGTACTGTCAGTACCAATTTAGTCCGTGACCAAACATAAAAAATAAATTTATTTAAATTTCATTGTCAGAATAAGGACAGTAAAATAAATGTCATTTTCCACAATTAACAGAGGGAGTTCTGACAGTTTTGTAATACTAGAAGTGCAACACTGCTTTTTGCTCTGATTTTATGTGAACTTCTATTCCATATTCATGGAATGGAAGTAACTCAGGGTTGTATTTTTTTTGTTCTTCCTTTCTAGGTGTATGAGAACTATCCTAGTTATGACTTGTCTGACAGAAAAGACTTCATTAAAGAAACAGTCAAAGAGGTAAAGACTTCATAATTTTCCAAGTCTATTAGAAATTGACATGGCATAGTTTTACACCAGTTGCAATGGCCTCCTGTGTAGTGTTGGAAGCATCCCAAACATCATTGTTTTGATAGATGTGGATACTGGCTTTTTTTTTTTTTTTTGCCTTTTTTATTTCCTTGGCTTTCCTTGTATGAGGTGTGCTGTGTGCTTTTCTTGGTTATCATTTTTATTTGTTTATTTTTAGGGTTTTTTTTTCCCGTATTCCTTTTCCTAAAGTAACCGTTTCAGACTGTTTTTTCTTAGCATGTTGTTGCTACTTAGTTTTTTTGGTAAGCAGTACTAAAATTAGAGATCTCATGATTTTTTTTTATCAGTTTTGACTCTGGAAGCTGTATTTTCTTCCAGTTGCTGCTTTGTCTTTGTATATTATGCACTGACCATGTGCACTGATAACAATGCAGAGATGTTATAAGCTTTGTTATCAACAGAGGCATAAGAGCAATCTGTCTGCTGAAGGGGATGTTCTTGGGTTTTCATGACAGCAAAAGTTGAGTGCATTTTCTTGATAGTCTGATGCTAAAGGAGAGGCATGGATTTGGAGTAGGATTTAGGTGGGTGGATTTAGAAAAAGGGGAAAACTAATGCACTTCTCATTTCAGTTGATTTCATGATCTCATTTGACTGGGAAATTGAAGATTCCTGATTTTGTTTCCATGGATTGGAAGATCTGATAGGCACCAGCAAAAGGAATGTGTCTCACCCTCGTGGTATTTAGCCAGAACTGATTCTGCTGATCTAATGCTAAGAGTGTTAATGTAAATTGTGGATCTTTTTTTTTTTTTTTTAAAACAAAAAACAACAAAACATGCATTTGATGCGCATTTTAGTTGAACATTCTTAAGTTTTGTGCATGGTCATAAGTGTTCCCTTTTTTACAGCTTTTGTACATCTTGGATTGCTTTGAATAATTAGAATCATTAGAACCATCACGGCATTTTAGTCTGCATTACTAGCTTGCAGGAGATTAAAAAATCAAGATGAAAGCTGTTTTTCTGTGGATATACATGCAGAGACTGGAATACTGCATAATTGGTTTTAAAAAAAGTATATATCCATTATGAACATAACAGGAGTTAATCGCATGTTAATGTCTTTCGTTGTCCGATACATTCTACAGATGCAGAATTATTCTCAATCTTCATTACTGTCTTGCATGTTTAGGCACTTGGAATTGTCAAAGCATGGTAACTAATTGGCATATAGATGTTATTTTTGTACTTTTAAAAGGCTTTCTGTTGTGTATATAAAGTTATTTCAGATTTCTTTTGTGCAAATCAGTTTTTTAATCTTATCTGAGAGGATTTATGACATGAAATGTCAGTGCTCAGCAGTGAGGCTGTGATGGAAGGCGAGATGCTGAAGTTTCATTCAACTGCAGATGAGTTGAGGTTTTACAATGTTTTTCCCATCTTGTACAGAAATGAAACTGTAGTTTTATACTTAAGCTTTTCAGTGTTTAATTTTGTACAAAGACTACAGATACGTTTGTTTCGATGGCTTCACCTTATAAATAAAGTCCCTGTAAAGACTGTAGGAATTTTTTTCAAATCTCGCTTTGCAAAACAAAACCTTGTAGTGTCTTGACTTGATGGCCTGATGTCTCAGAAGTGGATATCCACGTTGTACAGTTAGGAGGTTCTATAGCTTTGGAAGCCCCCAGTGGTGTTTCTGAATTGGGCTTTACTAAGTGTGTTGTTAATCTCTGTCTCGTATGGGAGCGCTCTTCTGAACCTCAGCCTTGGTGCCTCAGCGTGGGTGCTGGTACTTGTAAATCTGCAGTCTTGAACTTTGACCCACAGCTTTTTGGATCAGAGTGAATCTGCCTATGTGTTTCTGTTCTTTGGGTTTGTGTTCTCCAAATACACTGTAGCTAAAATGGCTAGTCCTACACTTAACATTATGAACTAATGACCGATGCGGAAGTGTGGGCTGCCATTAATGCCAAAAGTAAAGAATCCCTCTGATTACAGTATTAATGGAAAGACAAAGCGTATTTTTGCATTTTATTATTGTACAGTTGGGGAAACAAGTGTTCATAAATAATCTAAATTCTGAAAATGTTCAGCCAGTTAGACTACTTGGTCATCACACACTTTGACTTCCTTTGCGTGTAATCCTTTATAACGAGGCTGAATGTAACGGGGTTTTTTATTCAATAAATGTCTTTCACAAAAATGTGAATCAATGTTGATGGTACGTTTGCTTAAATGTATAGTAAAAATAATGATACAGAAACAGGGCTGTTGTCTTCATCTCATTTGGTAGAAACTACCTAAGCCTAACTCAGGAGGCTCCTCTACTTAGGAGGTTTTTGCTGAAGGCTTTGGAACAAGATATTATGTTATATGTTCTGTGATTTAATTTTTTCCTCCAAAATAATTGAGCATAAAGAATGCATTGTAGACTTGAATTAAATAATTACAAACACTAGAGATTTCCACTTCTACTAGCAGTCCCACCTAAAACTGTTATGTTACTTGTGTCAAGTTTTGTTGTGTTTCCACATGGATTTTTAATAATAACAGTTTAAATCCTGTAACTTTCTTGTGATTGGATGTTAGTATAGCAGACAGTTCTCATTGTTTGGGTCAAGAGGTGGTTTTTAAGGCAAATGACTTCTAAGTATAAATATTTCTTACCGTGTAAATTCTTACAAAGGGATAGCGTGCTTCTATTTATTGTGTACGTGCATTACTTGCCATTTTGGATTTGTGATGACGGAATAGAAATGGACTTGGCGACTATCAAAGATTGTGTTAAAATCTCTTAATTGCATTTAAGTGTGGTTCTCAGCTTAGAAGAAACGTCTGAACTACTTCTTAGCTAATCCATTCCAGTCTAGCTGCAGCTGATAACTCAGTTCCACTGTGTAGAAGGCTGCAAGACAGTACTAAAAGGTGCATTAAAAAACATGTTTTTTCTGATGCTACTGGATGTAAAACACAGCTGATCAGAGCTCTAAATTCTGTACAAAACATGCACAAAAGTTAACAGAATAGAGTGTTAAGGTGTATACCTTGAAAAAGGTTCACAAGATTATGTCCTGACCATAGTAGTTTAGAAAAAACAGTCTTAACTTCTTGATTTACTTAGTGTAGTTCCTAATGCCAATGCATTCAGTTCTTTTGTTTACTTAAGTCATTGGTATTTGGTGTTTTGGTTGGTGACCTGCAAAAACACATACATTAACCTGAATGACCTGCTTACAGATGTTTTCATGAGTGATGTTGGTGCTTGGAGTTAGCTTAGTGTGTGGGTCCTGTAGGAGAAAGAAGATGGAGGGGGCTAGGTGGGGAAGAGTAGAAATGTAGAGAATGTAGAAATGTTAAGTCTCTTTAGGCAACAGCTGAGCTGGGGGTCTGGGGTTATCCATGGCATACTGCTCAGGCATTTCTGCCTGAATCTAGAGTAGCCACCACTTAACAGGGCTTAAAAATAAACTTCTTAGAGCTCAGCACTTAATCTGAAGTACTGCCCTTAGCAGTCAGCATGGCAATTCTGGAAAAGTTTATCGGATCTCTTGCTGTTTCAGAGAGCAGGTAGCTCACAACTGCTTGGGTAGATATAATTCTTCTTCTTTTCAAATCAGAATGTTATGTGGCAAATGTATCACACAATTGCAGAATACTTTAGGTTGGAAGAGACTTCTGGAGGTTATCTGGTCCAACCTACCAGTTCAAGTTGATTATGATCAAGTAGCTTCTACTGAGGCAGATGAAAAAGCAATCATTTCACGAATGTTTTCACTTCTTTTCTTTTTATTACTTTCATTTTAGCTCCTATGGCGTAGAGTGGTGGAAAATCTGTAAGGTACCAGAATATTTTGTCTGGAACAGTACTTGGGAGCCTGCCTTGGGACTGCTGTGCCCAGCTGTGGGCTCCATGAGATAAGGAAGGTATGGACATCCTGGGCTGAGTCCAGTGGAAGGCCACCAAGATAATGGGGGTGGACCATGTGGTGTAGGAAAGGATGCTGAGCTTGCTCATCCTTAGAAAGAAACAGGTAAATGGGGTCCACATTGCAGCCTGCAAAATCTCCGATTTGTAGTACCCAGTTTTAGAAGTAGCATTAGTGGTTTACTTCTATTTCAAAGATTCTCAGTCTTAGAATGAAATTACAGGTGACAGGGATCTTGAAGAATAGTAAAGAAAGTTCAAGGAAGAAAAAACACCACAACTGCCCCGAGGATACTTTCCAGTTTTATTCTGCTGCCATAACGTAGTCACACAGAAGAATGGAAGTGTAACAGATCATGCTCTGCATTCAGATAGGTTTGATAACATTTAAACAGATCTGCTGAAATAGAACATTCCCTAGTTCTTTATTTGCAGGGAATAAATTAAACACAAAAATAAAAACACATACATGCTTGAAATAAAAGTTGACATGAGAAAAGAAAACTGGGGGAACATTAATTAAGAATGAAGCCTCAGAACCAGCCTGATGTTCTTATATACTTTAAATGAACATAAGCTAAAGGGGAACATACTTATTTTTATTTACTCCTCACACTTAAGTGCAGCGCAACACCATTTAAGTGCCTTAGCACAAAAATAATATACAAATAATTAATAGACAGTCATTGATAAATTTATTATTTTTAATGCTATAAGAAATGTGCAACAGCAAAAGCCAGATGTGATAGAATTCATTCTCCTCTATTCTCTTGAGTATCATTTATCTACCTGTCAAGTTGTAGATGGATTTAAAACCCCAAGAACAAGTCAACAGGATGGAAGCACGTGTCTGAAATAAGCATGTTCGTGCAGACTTTTCAATTATAGAAATGAAGCTGTGTTCATCTTTCTAGGCATAGATACGTGATTTGCTATGAAGCTGACTGAAGTTTTGACCAAGGTCAGCCAAAGCAGCTGTTGAATTGAATTAATGTGTTGAGCTCATAGCATTAAGCTTGTTCAGAACCATAAAATCATTAATGCTGGAAAAGACCACCAAGGTCCCATCATCCGAGCCCACTTAACCACATCCCTCAGTGCCACATCTACCCTTTTCCTTGAATGCTTCCAGGGATGGTGACTGCCACCTCATACATGATAAACTAAACTAGGAAAGAAACTGGGAGCTCAAATACGTACAGCTCTCAATCTTTCCTAGTTAAGCTATAAGTGAGCCTGGAATATATGGAACTAACAAAGTGCAAATAATTACCAAAAGCAAAATTTGACGTTTGATTATCTTTTATCAAAGGACTTTGTCTTGCTTCTTATAGCCTTTAAATTACAATTTAATATTTGGAAATTCTTCCAAAACTGTACATGCTAGCCTTTATGTAGAGAAAAAATATGAACAGTTACACTTTTCCTATTAATCCGCATAATTCAGCTTTAAGAAGTAGAACAGAATATCTATCTGAAAAAACATCTAGTTATATAAACATCTTCAGCTTGTAAATTAGAGATTAAATAAAGATACTTAATAATATCGTTGCTACTCTAAAAACAAATTATCAGGTATTTAAAAAGAAGAACTGCATTTATTCAGTAGGATTTTTCTTAGCGTTGCTTTTGTTTTTTCTAGTGATACAGCTTTATGGAAATAAGCACTGTAAAAGCTAAAAAAGCTTGCTGTGTCACTCTTACATGAAGAGATCAAAATAGAACAAGAAGGAGGAAGAAGAATTAAGTGCTTACTATCCTTCCAGAAAACAAGAGGCAGTAAAGTTACAGGGAAGGTATGGCAGAATGCAACTACAAGTTGCTTTTCATTTTTCTTTCCTGTGAATTCCATTTTAATGGAACAGTATTACAATATCCTGGTTGTGCCTGTCTTATTTCTACTGAAAAATACTGTGTCTTCCCTGTGCCATGGAAAAACTATTGGATGGATGCTTAGCCCTTACTGAATAACTCCCACAAGTTTTTAATAGCAAAAGGAAAAAAAATAAAACTTCAAGTCAAAGTGCATGCCACCTTATTTCAGCCCTTCATAAAGTGTTAATTTTTTTCCTCATTCATCTTCACTTATTTTTTAATATGAAAGCTGAATGAGCTGTCAGGAACTTAGAGTTCTTTTCTCCCCCCCACGCTGTGCACTCATAGTGGTAGTTAGTTCCTCTACTCAGCCCAGATGAATTTGGAGGGTTTTCTTTTTTTTCTAAATAACCTTAGAAATAGAATATTCTCAAGCTATCTTTTTTCTACATGATCAGAAGCACTAAGCAATTCTAAACTTACCCTACTGTAACAAGGAAGGTAACAGGGAGAATATTTCTAAGTTGTTTTTTAAAGTAATGTAAAAGTTAATTTTTACTTTCAAGTTTTTATTAGCTACAATAACCTATGATTGCACTGTAAACTGTTCCAGCAGTCTGATTTAAAGGAACAAACTTGATATTCCAAAGCCTGGGTGGAGGAGGCTAAGAATATGAGAAATACTGTAGAAGAGGTCGTTGATTGCAAGTAGAAAGAATGACAGCTGAGTGCCTGCCTACAGTAATTCTGGAGTTTGTCTGGGTTATTCAGGCTTTTGGGAGCAAGTTTGAACTCCTCTGAGCATAATCAACCTGAGAAGCACAGTTAGTGGAAAACTCCCATTCTCCCTTTACTAACTGCCAGCATTTTTAATGCTGAATGTTAAGTTCATCTTGCTTTAATAATGACCTTCTGAAATGAAGATCTACAATATCACGACTTAAGCCACACAGAAAAGGACTCACAACAAAAGTTCCATTAGTTAAGCTGTGGCCAGAGACTCCAATGTCACTTCTGCTAGTAATATTTTGGATGAAAAAAAATAGAACCCCAACAACACGTATCATTAGGGCTTAAAAGGGGAAACAAACAAAAACAGGAAAAGGAAGATAAAGATTTTCTCTTCAGGTACCATACACTATTTCAGTACCACTTGGAATAAAGGCAGCAGATAGGAAACTTGAAGATTGTTTTTTTTGTGGGTAAAACTATTTAAAACATATCTATAAGCACAAAAATTTCATAATTAAAATGCTGCTATTTTGCTGGCTTCTCGAACCCCGCTCAAGTAAGCTCCTGTAACGGTCTGAGGAAAGTGCCTATTTGTGGCCTGTATTAAAAAACAATAATAATAATTTATTGTTTCTAGAGCTGTTAAAACAGATATAAAATGAAAAGTTCAGATCAGTTGTTTTTTTACATAGGCACATACCAACATTTTAAAAGTTTTATGGAAAACTTAGTTGGAAGAATTTTAGAGGAAAGATTTATGATTTTTGACACCATCAAAATCTGCAAAACAAGTCAGCTAGCAAAATTAGTAGTCTGTTTTGCTGTAAGCACTTTGAGTACTGTTTCAATGTAGAATGCACCCAATACTATCAGCAGCATACATTTGTCACGTTACCTGGTAACAAAAAGTTAATTTGACTAAAAATACGAGTGGAATATGTGCCTCTGTCATATTCTGCTCTTGCTGCTTGTGCAATTCATGCCCAGCCTGAGATATATGGTGACCTACCTATGCCCAACAATGGGAGTAAAGAAAAGTCTGTGTCAAAATGAAAACATTAGTATATTTGTGTAACAGTGTACTTATATGCTACCTCTAAATTAATAGCTGTTGTCTAGCGAAAGACGGATCTTTCACAAATACTTCCCCAAAAACCTTAAATCAACAGTAACAAAGATACTTACCTCACCAGCAAAAAAAATTGTCCCTTGTATGTCTTCAGCTATAATGTCATAAGCTTCACCACTGCCTCCTGTTTTTACAAAACTATATGCCATCTGGAGCCAAGGGTCTTTGCTCCATCGAGTAACAAAAAACTTCACTGGGTCAGGAACCTCCTGTATAATTAGAGTAAAACTTACTTACGTGCTACAAAGAAGAGCTCACATTTGTATAGCTTTCCATATCCTTAGGGAGTATGCAGTATTATTGTACTACAGATTGGATTAAGTTCCAGAATTGAATCTCAGTTTTATTTATTACAGCACTAAGCACAGAAGGTGATGTGTTTGCTAGAGTTGCCTGATGTTTGAAATGTTACAGTTGTTCTGTTTTTGAATGCAACAAATATGGATATTGTATTATACCTAGAGCTACAAAGGCAAAAAAAAAAAATTCCATCACAATAACACATAATCTTGCAAACAGATAAAACATCAGCATCAACATAGTTGAGCACATTTGTGTGTACAACGTAAGCATCTTACATCTTAGTAAGACATAAGAGTTTGCTAATTCTAGTTCAAATCTCAAAACGTAATTTCCATTCTGCAGATGGTTTTATTCCAGTGAAGAAATGACTTGTCTAAAATCAGAAAACGAACTGGTTTGAAAGCCAGAGTTAGGGAGTGATTATAATACTGTGTATCTTTGTCACATTGCACCATGTAAGTTCACACTCCATCCAATAGAAAGAGCCTGAATAACTCTATGAAGGCTCACATAACTACAGCTATGTCTTACTCTTAAGGGACTTGTGACAAGTACAAAGAAGCACCACTGATTGTCACCTGCACAGTATCTGGTATCAACAAAGACTGTTCCATTCTAGTCACCCCCAAAAAACTAAAGCTCAAGCAATGGAAACAATTGCTAGCCGAACAGATACATATGGCAAGTTGCGAGGACATTCCAGAAGGAGGTTTTGGTACAGCCCACAAAGCTACCTTGTCTTTGAAAATCCTGTGATGTTGCCAAGAGATAGCTAAAATTCACAACTGTGTTAAACCATGGGGACAAAGACATGAGCATCATCCTTGTAGACTAAAGTAGCACCACGTGGGAGACCTCTTTGCTGCCTGTACATTTTGATGAGGTGAAAATAGCAGGTATGTGGACTTACATTGCCTGCAATTCTGGTAACTGTAAAGCTGTTACCAAAAGTATGTTTTCTAGGAAAAGAAATAATCTAAAGTATCAAATGTTTTCCTGTACATCATGAAGTAATACAATCAGAAGCTTTATGTTTGTTGGCATGTTAATTCACGTCTTTTAAGAGAAAAGAGTTTTCTTACCTGCTCCTTAAACAGCTCTCGAAGTACAGCCATGCACTGTTGTAGTACTTGTTTGTCATCTAAATTCTTAATGGTTGTCACTGCATCTCCGGTGACTACTGACATTAAAATGCTTTGTTTGCCCTAGAAAATAACATATCGACAAAGAATATTACTTGAAAATTTTCAGTTGAATTGTTTCAAGAGCCCCTTTTAATTACTATTGATAAAGACATTTTTCAGCTACAGAACAATTTTTATTCTAGACAAAGTCAGCTCTGATTCTTTAGAATAAAGGCTTCCTATTCTTCAGTGTTTATGCTCCAGTTACGAACGTCCTCTGATGTCTTGTTAAGGGAGACCTGCATCAGGTGACAGTCAGCCCCTCTCACAACTCACAGGATTGACTGAAAACTCCCTGTATACCTATTGAAAGGCTACACCCAAAAATTTGACCTTTGAGACAGACCTCTCAAACTCCTGTGCCAAAACTCCACATCAACTCTACTCCGGTTTCAAAAGATGGTGACAGAGATGAGCTATTTAAATACTAGCTGCATGTGTTTTGGATTCGAGCCAATGCTAAGTTCTTAGCAGCTGATTTTGGCCCAAGAAATGAAAGCCCAGTTCTCCTGATGCTTCCATTCGCTTCAGGAAGTCTGCTGTGATTCAGTAGTTTCAAAGATTAAGCAGTCACCACAGAATACTACACAGATTCTCAAATTCTTGCATGAATCCTCCCTTTTATCTCTTCTGTTACTAAACTTGATAGCTATCAGAGAATTGCTATCAAGCAAGTTAATAATTATATCTAGTGTTTCTGACAGCATCACTGTGCTCAATGTCATATAGAATGAGCTTGTAACTATTAAAGAGATGACAAGAGGTCTATATGGAAAGTCATATACAGGTATTGATATTCTGATGACGTAGCACAATATTGACAGGATAGTTTTTCACAGTAAGCCACGAGGTTCCAAAACAACTTATAATTGCTGTCAAGTAGTAAGCAGCAGTTGTTAACACATGAAGAAGTAGGTTAAATGTGTAGTGTGTCTGGAAGTGTCAGGGAAGGGAAACAGAATGCCAGTACATTGGTTTGAACTGGTTTTGAGGCTGACCCCGCAGTCCTCACGTTCATGCAAAACCTACTGCTTGTCTTCTGCAACCTCACAAAGTCATTCAGGCCAGTGCAAGCCAGTAAGTACTGATAAGCCAACACTGTCTTTTTGAGGTGGTTTAAGTAAGGAATCAGAAGTCTTAAACTTGAAGTTCAACAGGCAGACTTTTCCGTATTTGTTCATCTGTACTCAGGTCTTACACACTTGTTTTCAAAACAGCTTTAAGACTAAAAGTATTAACATACTTGTGTATTATTTTGTACCCAGACCTGGGAAAATATTGGCATTTATTACAAAAAAGTATAAACCAGCTTTTTCTGGATAAATAAAAGTGATTCCACTTCATCTAAAAGGAAAAAAAAAAAAAACATAAAAAGGCAGCTGTCATTGTTTAGCAATTATTGCATTTAGATTCCAAACTGAATTTCTGAAGGTTCAGCAGAAAATAGAGTATGTTACCTCTGGATCCATATCATAGAAAACACTGAAGAGTCCACGTTGGCTGGAATTGGGTGGAACATGACCAAAAAAATCAGCACCTTGAATTTTACTGTCCCAGAATCTATAAGGAAACTGCAATGCAATCTGGAGAGAGATAGATGGAATCAAAGTATTTCGTAGCGCATCACAAAACTCATAACTGTTCATCTCATTCTTCTTCCCTTTGTTACTCAATTTTCAACGCAGTTCTCTGAGGGAGTTTATAATAATAATATTTAAACTGAAGTCTCAGAAATTGAAAATAGAACTAAATTCACCATGAAACTTGCTATGGAAAGTGCTCAAATTTGGCAGTTCTTACAAACCTAATGCAGAACTCATGAATTTCCTTTAACAGATGAGGATCATTGAGTCTTGCCTTTAAATTTACACAATGGTATAGTATTGTTTTTGGCATTACTTTTATTACTGTTTTATTCTAAGCACAGACATTATGAGGGATCTTTTCAGGAGCAGGAATCTTTTTTCCACTAGGAAAAGTTAAGGGATCTTACAAGCTGGTCAAATACACAGCTTTGAGTATTCTTCTTAAATACTTCATGTATTTCCTAGGTCAAAAAAGACCAGGATTAAGCATATTATGAGAACTGTGGAATATCTAAGGTCATTGTGAAGGCTTGCTCAGCAAAATATTTTTTCCACGCTTTCTTCCCCAACCGCTCCTTCAAAATTGCAAATAGCAGATACATCACAGAAGAGTTTTGGCTTGAAGATACAAGCAAAACTGAATGTGTAAGCAAACCCCAAGAAATAATCCATAAAAGAACAGGGCCAAAGCCACCAGTATTTCTATGAAAAGGAACTGAAATATGATCTGAATTTGCTTACCTTCTCAATGACTCCTGCTCCCAAACTATTAATAGCTTTAATTTTTTTTTCTGACAGTGGAGGATTGAACTGAATGGCATTTTTCTGAAGAAGGGCCAGTGGTACTGTCACTAATACCTGAGAGAAATAGTTACAGTCACAATCGCAGTAAAAGCTGAACACTGTACTTAAGATTAATAGCATCCTCTAAACTATCATGGATTATTCGTGTGTAATACTCACCAGATATCTCAACATTAGTGTCTGATTTTACTGCACGTCAATGGGAAACATATGAATTACGTTCAGGTGAGAGCAGATCCCTCAGTTTTCTCACTTCTAAGCTGCAAACTGTTGAATTGCTTGCATGAGTGGCAAGCCAAGCTGGTAATTTTAATACTTCTCATAAACTGCAGTCAACCAGACCATCAGATTAACAAAAATTATTTTTGAAAGGGGAAAAGGTCTTTTGTTTTCCTTCACAGATTTCCCCCCTTTAAAAATGGTACAGTAACACTGGTGATGCCAATCCTATTTTGATCAAGTATAGGTATAATAATTTTTAAAATGATACCTACAACATAATTCTTTCAGTACAAAGCAAATGAAGATGTAGGAAATAAGTATGACTGTGAGACAGTAGGTTGTTGAGTCCTGCATCCCAAAGGGAAACATTTTAAAGGGCAGATTTACATGTCAAAAGGGGTAAAGCTGAGTAGGGAATGGAGCCAAGAAAAACATCACTTCAGAGACCAGATAAAAATCTATGTGCTTCATATTTTTAGTTCTACCTTTATAGTCCTTAGTTCTTTAAATCAATTAGTACTCAAAACTCAAGCATGTTCAATGACAAATAGATTCTAGGACACCCAAATACAGATCATTGGAACGTATGAGTTTTCTTTGAAGTGTGAAAGATTAGACTAAATAGTCTTCTGTGGAAGGGAAAAAAATAATCAGGGTTACATGTTCTGTGGAAAATTCCATTGTTGAGTTCTCCAAAATCCATCAACTTAAAGCTTATTTTGGGTACCTTTTGTGTTCTCCACACAGTTCCATCTGCAGTAGTGACCTGTACTTCTTCACCAGAATAGTCAATACTCTGTACCTGTTGAAATACAAATGCAAAAGGTTATACTACAAAATCTGTATGCACAATGTCAGTTCAGACAAGAATAGCTAATGTAGCAAAGCAAAGTAGCCGAAGAGTGCAGATTTCCAGATCAACACTTGCTGGGACTAGGGGGGAACCTCCACGAAAGAAAAATCATTATGATTCTAATCTTAGCAGCTCATCACATTATTATGTTTAAGATGGTCCTTAGAGAGAATTTCTGGAAATGGCACAGTGTTCTTTACTAGAGAGTTTGCCACTGTTCATTACAGTACTCCTTAAAATTCAGGTCAGTTAACTAAATTGATTTTTTATTAGTATATATTAGTATGTATTAGTATATTTGAATACTGCATTAAATCAAATACTAGAATTACATTTGTATAATAGATTAGACTGCACTCCTAGGATGCAGAAATACAGCTGTGTTTTCAGTATCACAGATCCTCACAGTGAGGGTGACAGAGCACTGGCACAGGCTGCACAGAGAGGTTGTGGAGTCTCCTGGAGACATTCAACACCCGCTTGTGCAACCTGGGCTAGGGAGCTGCTTTGGCAGGGGGTTGGACTCAATGATCTCTAGAGGCCCCTTCCCCCTACAATTCTGTGATTCTGTGATTTAAAACAAATAGTTTAATGCTAATGGCAACATCAACAATTTCTGATCAGTCAGAAGGTTAACAAAGGAAATTCTGAACTTGTCCTCTCTTTTCTTAGAGATAAGTTGGAATAATTGGAACTCCACATTTGCCTGGTCAAAAAGAACACAATGATTATGTCAAAGTAAAGCAATGCCTATTGCATCAATGTTTTTCCAGACTTACTGGGAAATTTAACCGGATGTCCAACCCTTCAGCCAACTTATCAATGATGGTGGAATATCCCACAGTTAGGAGAGTGTGATCTCCAGCAAACTGAGCAAAAAACTCATTATGGTCCCATGAGCGTGCAGATACCTGCAGAGAGAACATAACTAGCTGTCTCTACCAGTAAGGTGACGTAGGTTCTAACAAAAGTCCCAAAAGTTAGAGCCACCCTAATTCCCTCCATAACTTTGGAAAATGAGAAAAAAAGTACGTGAGAATATATGGCATTGCTGACAAAAATAAACAGCTTATTTTCCCAAGGCCTCTAACTGTCTTATAATTGCTGGATTAAGTCAGAATATGACTTTGTCACCAGCTAGTAATTTTTAGCTCTGCTTGGGGTAGAAAAAATAAAAAATAAAAAAAGGAAGTAATGCAAAAAATGAGGTGAATTGCAGTGATTGCAGTGTACTTATTTCAGTTTTCTCTCTGGCAAAGAAGTCAGATTTTATAGCCCTAAGATTTGGAATAAAAATGGAATATTTCCCAACATGAAGGGGGAAAGGAGATACTAAAAAAGTACCTCAATAGAACTATTCTCTATCTTCACAGGTTCTTCCATGATTGCTTTCACTGCCATTCTCTCCCCCACAGACTCATAGTGCAACAGTAATATTTGTACTTGGCCGTTGCCACCTGGCAGTGAAGCAATTCTCAAACTGCTATTGGAATGACAATTCCTATCAGTGCAGTTGCATTCACACCATATCATACAGTCAGCAGAATACCTAGGAGTGGTGAACTGGGGCCCACTGTCATGGTGTTGGAACACTTCAGAAGTTAAATGCTTTTATTCTCAAGATACCTAGCAAGGTAGAGAAATACCTCAGTTTTTTAAACACAACTGAGAAGCAGAAGTCACACACAACATCTGAGAAAGAGTAACTCTCCTATGAATCCTACCACCCAGAATCTCAGCAAAATGCCCTATTCCACTGCATCATTTACTTCTGAAAATAAAGAGAATTTTACTGCAAGTGTGTAACGCACTCCCATTAGGTTACCTAAAGAGGTGCTGGAATTTATATCACAATGCTTTTGAAGAACAGGTTAGGGATTTAGGAGTAACTTAGGGACAGCTGATTGAGGCCTTGTGGGGGATGAGATGGCTTCTCAGTGTTACTGCAATACTATTTTCCATAGAGCTCAACCATGTCAAAACACAGCTGTCAAAACTCACCTGAGAGAGATTGCTGCCACAGGCATACTCCAAATTACTGAGATGGAACTGCAGTACTTTTTCTTCCAGTTCACTGAACTGGATACCAGACTCCCGAATAAAGGCTTTATAGATCTCTTGTATTTTCTCTGCAAAAAAAATAAAAATGTTTCAAATGAGGATATATCACAATTCATCAGAAGCCCTACTGCATTTCAGTATTCTCTGGATCACAAGATTTTCAAGCTTGTTTGTGCTAAGATGTTTTTCTTCTCGTAGAAAAACCACAAGATCTTTTGATGATAAAATATAACTTTGTTGCTTAATCATAGGTTTCCCTAGGAAAATATTTTTTCTTCAAAAAGAAAATGTACATAGCGTCAGGAAGATATTAAAATATATATATTAAAAAAATACTAAATGCAACAGCATAGCTGGGATAGTCAATTGAGACAGGAGAGACATTCATTTCTTCACTATAATTAATACACTGTTGAAGATATTTCAGGGAAAAAAAAAACACCAGTTTAATATAAGAGAATCCTTGCAAATAAATCCTGGGCTTGTTTGTTTGTTTGTTTGTTTGTTTTTAAACAAAACAAGAAGAGCTGAGGAATTTGATCCAGAGTTCACTCAAGAACACAATGCTACTACTTTTGTCTTACTCATCCCACACCTATTTCTGAGCAAGTTTATTTGTTGTTGGACGTGCTCACAAGCTGTAAGTGGGAGGCATTAGCGACAGAGATGGGACCATTCTTGCCATCTTTGCCAGACTTTGATCAGGCTGTTTTTTTTAAACAGATAAGTCATAGAGAATAGAAGTTACAGCTAGCTACGGCCTGCTTCAGCAAGGAACAGGTCTTCTGAACTTCAACTGCCACTAGTAACACTGCAAAATGCTACGTTATTAAAACAAGATACTACACTAGAAGTAATATAGTATTATTAAAGCCTTCAAATTCATCCTCCTTAAAAGTTACACAGGAGTTTTTAGTCTGCGTGTATACAATTAGTCAATTGTCATCAATGGAGCCAGATTATCACTGTTGTACTGAAGGTTAGATGTGCAGCCATATGCTTCTAAAAATGTCTGATGTAAAAGGCATTTTAATATAAACCTCTAAGTTCTGATGGCTATGAGCACAGCCAACATATTCACTTTTAAGTACATCTCCCACTTACCACCAAGAGGAACATCTTGCTGTTGGGTTTTATCTTTTCTCCACTCAGAGACAACATCTAGGATGGCATTGAAATGAAAGTCCATACGTTTATCAATAGTGGGATCTGTTATCCTTCCACCTTCCTGGATCAAGTCACATTTCTCCCCTAGTTTGTGCATTTTAATGCCAAGCTTAAGAAAAAGACATTTTATTGCTTTTAAAGTATGGAAAAACTACAGTGCCTAGCAGCTCATGGTTATTTAAAGAAAGCTGAATCCCTCAGATTTAAATTATGTCAATGAAAAAACATCCATGATCTTAAATAATTAGTCATATTAACTCAGACACTTGTCCTCTCGAATACCAACAGCCCTTCAATCTCTTAGTTGTCCACATACTGCTTTCCCCCACTCTTACATTCTTTTCTGTATCAGATATTCCTTGAAACCTCATCTCCAACTTTCCTGTCAAGGCACGGGGTAGCACAGAGACGTGTCTGGTATCAAACATAAGGAACCACTTTCATTCATTTTTACGTCACCGTATTTTCTAATCACCACTGACATTAGTTCTTTTCAACAACTTTCTGATGCCTGATGGCCTAACAGTTCCCTGCAATTCAGGCATCAACAGGATGCATCTTGTCAGTTACTGCCTACTTCATTAACAAGCAAGCAAAGAAAGAAATGGTTTTGAATTAAATCGAGTATTTTTCTCTGCTTGTTCAACTCAGAGCAAAGAATTCATTAAATTCTACACAGTAAGTCTGGAGATTCTCCCTAGGGCCTTGTTACTTAAGTGCACTCCAGTGTTTTTCACATATCCTCACGTATCTGTTGCTCCCCGCTGCAGATCTCAATATAGAGCTATACTCTGAATGAAATATGACATCACATAACCACGTAAGGCAGGCACTCAACATGTATTCAAAAGTCATTGCTCCTCGCCTCATAACTAAAGTGTGTTTTAAAAAATAATAATAATAAACCCCACCATTTTTATTCTTCATGACACTATAGCACACTAAGCAGTTAAAACAGTGTGGACTGGATTTACATGCCTCTCTGAATAAACTTCAAATTCCACCAGGGGAAATTCTGCTTCCTGCTCAAAAAAATCAAACTGTGCTGTGTTTGCAAAAGTATCTGTTAAACACATTAGGCATTATTTGTTCAGAATCAAACTAGAAATGCAGAGGCCAAGCAAAGGCAAGTCTGTAATTGAGCTGTGTATTACAACAGCACAGCAATAACCTACCACAGTAAAGCGTTTCTCAGCTGTAAAGTTTTGTCTGTACTAGAATCAGCAGTCTGCCAGGTGCCTCTTACATTTTTATCTCTAGAAAAGGGCAAAAAAAAAGTTTCTTCCAATTTTGAAGCTGAAGCCACCTTGTTTCTTTTTAACGTAATGTGCCTAAAAGCATTCTGCAGCTCTCCTCTGTCCCCATCTGTCACCAAAGATATGGCAGCAACACGGAGTTTACTCAAAACTGAACAGTGTTTTAATCATGCCATGAAAGGAGACTCCCACCCTTACCCACCCGCCCACGCCTGGTTTCTAACAAGTTTTTCCATAATGATAATGCGTGACCACAGCAGGGAACCCACTTGCTCACACATTAGTGCCATTGGGTTGTTGACACATCCGTTGACGATTTGTGCACCTCTCCCAACAGTGACGCCTGTGAATGTCTTATCGTCCCACACACGGCCACCAATTCTGTCTTTAGCTTCTAAGACAATGACCTACGACACAATGCAGTTCAGTAAATGGGGAGATGTGTCCAACTCCAGAGCAAAAAAAGGAAGAGATAATGGAGCAACAGGATCGAGGGTTTCACTTATTATTTAAAAAAAAAAAAAAAAGGAAAGCAACGTGCCCTTTCATTTCTTTAAGCATCAGCCCTGCAAACATTTAATGCATAAAGATCATTAGTATACTCTGACATGTAAAGTTTTGTTAATATATTGGGATCATACTGGTAATAATAAATAGGGGGGAAAGGGAAATATGTGTGATTTCCCTGTTCAATAAACAAGTGGGTGCACTGAAGTCCAAAATGGAAAGAAAATCTCATTTAAACAGCAGTTGCCATCTACAGTTGCATTATATATACACAAATATTGCTGTCTCTCTTTATCCTCCCTGCTCAAGTCTGTGTACAATATGCAGTATTTGCTTTGTTAAAATTTATCTGAAGATAAATTCTGTCTTTAACAGAAAATTTACTCAATGAAGCCCCCGATTTTGCAAATGAATTAGGATGCTCTATGCCTGGATGTTTCTAAGAACAAGGTTATTTCTTCATTTTGAGGAAGAATGCTTTCAAAGCAGAGGAAATCTGATTTTTTCAAGTAAGGTACTCTAAAGTTTCTTACCTTAATTCCAAAGTTGTGTAGTTGTCGGGCTGCCGCTAATCCTGCAGCTCCAGCCCCAACTATAATGACAGATTTCTACAAAATAACATTCAGGTAAATAGAAGTAGTTAAGGGCTAAAATATAAATGATCGTTGCACACTTATTCTTCATGCTAAACCCTCCGATTTCAGAAATGCAATTTTAATTGCACATGTCTCAATTTCTTTCAACTGGAACAGTTCTGAGACAAATAAAACACTTAACTTGGAACAGTTTCAATCTCAAATTGGGTCCATCAATAAAAGCTTTTTTATAAATTGAGAGCACATGCAGATACACTCTCCACACAGAAATCAACTTTTTCTAGGAGGTATTCTGTTACAGAACGCATTGATTATGTATGTATGTATGCTGTCATGAAAATTGCTAGTCATAAATATGTATGCTTTAATCATCACTCTTGCAAACCAGAACCTGGCAGGTGAGACTCCCATACCTGCTGTTTCTGTGAGCACCACATGAAATGTGTTTGCTCTTAGAAGTAATTCCAACACAAATTACTGGAGTTAGAGATAACAAGCAAAACAAAATTTCCATGTCATTTTATAGTGCTAATAACACAGGGATTGTTACAGCTACTTACATTGTGGTATTCTTTAGGAAGGAGATACTGGTCAGTACTGACTGATAAAATCCCTGTATTAATCAGCCCTTTCCTTGTCATAAAATACAGTATCCTCTCCATTTCCTGTACACAGCGAATACGCACGAGCCCTCGAACAATTATGTGATGGATACATTTTTGAGGGGTAAGAGCCTCCTGTAGAAGAGGGAAAAAAAAATAAGAAGCAGCATTGATAGTTTAGTATTCAGTACTTTCACGTGTTTGAAATGTATTTGAATCATAAAGCAGGTGATAAAGATTAATCATGAATCATAGAGGTCTCTGAGAATATTTTAAAAGCCATTACTGTGGAAGTTTCTTGCTGGTCAGCCTTATAGAGTAAGGTAATAATTTCTCTCTTCCAAATTTCCTATGAATAAAAAGCAAAATTAACTTGGAATAAAAGCATAAGTGCAAAAGACTCTTGCAAACTCCATGGTGTGCTCCATGAGCACAGGAATGGTACTGAAATCTATCCCTGACTGCAGGTGGCAATGCTCATGATTACATTCCATTAAAATCCATTTTAAAATGGCATTCCAAGTACAAGCAAGATGAATATCCAAAATCTTCACAATTATAATGCAGATATCGGGGTCTGAGAGTAGAGTACATGAAATTCTAGTTGGCTCTTGATTTCATTTATATTAAATATGAAGAGAAGCAATTTCAATGAAGGGTAGCATTGCAGAGTTAAGCAAAGGAGAAAACAATCATTTCCTTGTCCACCACTCATATGAAAATATATATATACTGTAAGGCACACACAACTGTTTAGAAATGTCCAAACATTGCTTTGAAAGTAAATAGCTGGGCAGATTCGGTGCAGGTTTAATGCTTTTAAAACTTCAGCATTTTACCATAACAGAAGCTCCTAGGTATTACAACTAGAGCTGGGGGGGAAGTCCAATCTTGGAATGAATTTTCAAAGGTATAAAAACAATTTTTCTGGTCCATAAGGCTGTATCTAGAAAGAGAGTTCAATTCCTTTGCCTTCTCCCATTGAAAAGCTCCTCATCCCATAACAGCAGCCATTACTTGCAAACAAACAAATTAACTTTTAGCATCTCCTACCTTGCAGTTTGTGTACCACAGAGCCAAAATCAGGTTCCTCAAGGCCAAATACATGGTAGGATCTCGTGAATATTCTGGGAACTCATAGAGCTCATCCAGTTCCATGACATCTGGCCTCACACAAAGTGCTTTCCCACATTCATTGGGCTGGTAAAATGGTTGGAAATATTTGTTCATTCCTGCAACTGAATAAAGACACACATGCAAAAAAAAAAAAAAAAGAGTCATATTCTGACTTATCTTTTTCTCTTTAAGACAATTCAGTGACCTGACACAGATAAAGAAGCAAGGAAGCATCCCAACCTCTAGCCACCTTTAGAATGATTTCATTTAATATGGCTTTCCCTTTTCCTACTCTCCAGGCTGTGCAGTATTAATTACTGTTGCACTGCCCAATGTGCCTTGGACCTACAAGGGTTTCTGTTAGAGTTTTGTCAGAGAAGCAGTACATGCCCTCAGATGCCATGACTGGTCCAACATGGAAGGGGATCTAATTCAAGTCTAAAGCCTAGCACTGCTGTACAGGCTCACGGAGTCCTCTGAATCACTTTCATCTTCAGCTCTGGGCACTGCCCAGAGTGAGCAGTGACTAAAAGTAAACATCTTCCACACGCAGCACTAGCAGCTCTGTATAATGAAGCTGGTTTCCTGTTTATAAAGCAGGTAAATATCTGCTGAATAGATGAGTGGATTTATTTTCAGCGCCTAAGGAGAACAAAGCCTGCTGGGATAACACAAATGCTGAACTTGCCTTCAAGTACTCCCTCTGAGCTAGTACTGAGGTGTATCAATAAGGATGAGTATGGGAATCCTGAATTACCTTCTCCTATACTGGATCTGGACTGGATTTTGCAGATCTCATTCCCAGATCGTCAGTCTCAGAGCTACCATTAGCAAAAAACCTAACTTAAACAAACTCCATGTGCCTTAAGAAATCTAATCCTTCTCCGCAAAGCCCCAAAGCTCCCCAGGATCAAAAAGAGCAGAATTAAATGTTGTTGTTATAAACCTTAATTTCTTTAAGAAAACAAATGATCTTAAAGTAACGGCACGTTAACTTCCCATTTCTGTTACCAAATGGCAGGTAGTAATCAAAAAGCCTATGAGGTCTGCGCTTACACCGTAAAGAAATGCAGTACCTTTATCTTACAAAGGAGTAAATTGTGACAAAGAAGTAGAGAGGCAATCACACAGAGAGTGTGTGTTAGCGCTGAGAACAGAACCAGTGTTTCTGAGTCAGGAGCGTTGTGTGCCTTATAAACTGGGTTATAAGACAACAGTCGTCACACCTATTTAAGGAACAGAGCCCTGCAGATGGCCCTTACCAGTCAAATTAGGCACGCTCTTTAAGTGCTCTAACTTCACAAGGTTGGATTCACCAGGTAAACGATTAGTGCTGGTACAGGATGGACTCATGCCCACGCAGTCTGGATAATATGCAGCTAGAAAGGGAGCTGCCACACTGTCTTTCAGCAAAGGAGGGAGTATGAGCATGGAGTACCACCAATGGTCTGAAACTTCAGCCACTCTCTGGCCAAGCGGAGAAGTGAAGGAAAGAGGGGAGAAGAGAACACGTCAGTACTTTGAAAACGTTGTAAAATGAACCAATTCCCCCCTCCCTCCAGAACTGACACCAAAAAGCGCTAGAAGTACCAATCTCAGATTTGCATGTCATAAAGACATTTTCTCTCCCTCTTTCCCCATCCTCAGCCTGACACAGACAACTAGTAGTATTAACCTCAGAAACTGAGCTGAAACCTCACGAAGTCCACACCCATGTGGAAAACAAACAGATGAGACATGCCACAACAATACAGCTATGCCTTACCAGGCTCTTGACAAAACATTTACAGTTGCTCGTGCAACCAGAATTCTGAATTATATGTCTAAACTAACTGATTGATTTAATTTAGATTCTGCTATCCCCATCAAAGACCTTCTGAAACACTAAGAAACGCTTCTGATTCAGCCTTGTTTTACAAAGCAAACATGCATTAAGAAAACAAAACGACCAAGCTTCCACAACAGTCAACAGTAATTGTGAGCGTGTCTTCTGGGACAGAGGTACCTCAAGTACACCTGCCAGCAATGGCTTATCATATCATACTCAATCTGAAACGTGAGATTACATGATCATAAAACCATTGCGACACCAACATGCATCAAGTATCATTCGTATTAGGAGGTAGAGGAGAGAGAAAACATGTTTTGGCATTCCTATGCTCTTCTCAAAAAGAGGAGACAAAGCTTGACTAAAGATGGAAACCACCTGGAGCAGAGGGAAATTTGGGGATGGGGATTCTTATTTGAAAACCGGCAGCTGAGTGCTGTTTGGCCTGATCAAAAATGAGAATTAGGAGTGAACCTTGTATCTCTGTCTGCAACTCAAAGACACCAAGAACCACCTGAAATCTAACTGGTATAGCCAGGGAAGAGAGGAAAAAAGATGAGAAAGAAGGTCCTAGGCTCTGCTGCAAATAGTGTTCTGAGCAAAATGCGTAAGTATTGCTACAGTTGGCCAAAAGACCACAAAAAGGAAAGACGTATGCCATGCTTTGGGGTTGTTTTTGTATTCTGAACAAATGAGGAGGAACAACTGCTACTCACCAAGTCCTCAGGCATGGAGCACTGGTCTGAGCTCTCCGTCTGAAAGAAAAGTCAACTGAATCAGTGCTATTCTAACGTTACACAACAAAAATTAAACATAAAACAAAGTCATTCGGCTATGGCATAGTTCCTTAAACCAAATAATGCATTCATTTTAGCTTTCTGTAGCACATATGTTTGTAATAGTAAAATTAAGTAATAGAGAAATACATAATTCAAAACACTTGACACCAAAAAGAAAAAAAAAACAGAATATCCCGAAAAATGTTTCTCGTTTGTTGAATTAAATCGTTTCTATTGATCTGAAATTAAAATATGTGTCATATTCCATGAAGTGGAGTGGAACGCTCAAACAAATTGGAAGGGAAAAAAATAATCTGGGAAGATTCTACAGTTTTCAGAGAGATTCTTCCAGTCTAGATCATAAAACCAAAATTCCTTAAATTATTTCAACAATATCACAAAGTTCCAGGATGAAATATTATGTTTTTTTTACTAAAAAGATTCTGTGGCATTATAAGGACTCCTATTTAGTTTCAAGAGTTATCTTCATGACAAAGCTGAAAATTTCCCATGGTAAAACTTGCTAGAAGTTACCAAAAGCTCACTGAACTTTTCCAGCATTTTCCTTCAGTAACGGGTATAGCTTGACAAAACTCAAACAAACATTGCAGTGCACGTTTATTTCGTATGTTCTGATAATTTTTTCATAGCTTCAGAATGAATGATTTTATACTTGACCACAGACAGGTATTATTTCAAATTCTTCTTTCTTGATATTTTTATTTAGGATGCAGAAAAGGACAGCTTGTAGGCCTTTAACCATGCAGCTCTGCAGGCCGTCAGGCAACCATTTTTAAATTGGAAACATTAAGCAGCAAAGTAAGAAGTAAATACTTTCTGCAAACAAGAAGCATCTACTTGTTATTAGTTTCCATATGAGCAAAAGTCTTCTGTGTTACCTTGGTGGAATTGTTTAGTTTCATACCACATCTGTACGTTTTTGCTATCTGCGGTGTCAGCTGGATTTCCTTTGTCAGCTGACGCCATTTACCACACTCTGGCTTTGTACACTGCACCTACAAGTGAAAAAAAACAAACATGTTTTTACTTGTTACTGACAGATTATAGATAAGGGTAATGAAGCCTAGGTAACCAAAGAAGGTAAATGTGAGGAAATTCTTAAGTACAGTTGTTAAATTCATTCTCACGTAACGTTCATGTGTAAGACATTTTGTGTATGTAAGTCTTACACCGATGTCCTAAAAGACTGAATTTTACCACAGAACCTAATCCAAAATTGATTCAACACCCATTTACTACTTCAGTGGCTTTTGCAAGCATTGCTGCAAAAAATGTCACACACTATTTCAATAATAACATATATATTTTTTACTTTATTCCATTCCCATCCACCTCTCTCTACTCCCTTTACCGCGGAAATACAAAAATCAATGTTTTGCAAGACTTTCACACTCACAGTTTGCCATAGCTGGTATGCCCCATTTTCCCCACTAAGTCTTACTCTGTCTGAACATAGCACATCTTAGCTGCCACTTCAACAAAAAGCAATAGAAAGTTGTTCTCTGTGAGATTTGGAGGAGGTGTCCGATGATGGAGAAGCCCGTCAGAATTATTATCTTGAGCTTTTTGCTAGCCCCTGTAAAAACTCAGCTGACCTGCTGCCTGGTTGTACAGTATCAGAAAGTTTTTCAGATCAAGAAAGGAAGAGATGGAAAAGTCAGGGCAGGGGAGTTAATCTAAGCATCCCATCAAAACCACATACCTTCACAAATTAACATCACACTGAAATACACTGTATTCCACAAAGCACTCTCCTCCTTACCCAATAAGGAAGCTGCTGATCAGCCATAAAGGCTTTTGGGCTGGGCTCACTTTTCCCATTACTTGTCCAAGTCCTTTTCCAGGCAGTGTATTTCTCATAACCATCTTTATGGCTAAAAAGAAAGAGGAAAAAAAAAAAAGGCAAGCAGTCAGGAAAGTGAATGATCTAGTTCATTTTAAGCAACAGTGATTATTCTAAAATTAAACATTATATATAAGGACAGAGAAATAAGGCTGAAGAGAGCCCTATATTTTTCCTGTTAAAAACGAAGCAACTCATGGTTCTTATGGTAGCAATAAAGAGCATCCTGGCCACTATATCCTCTTGGTAATGAGCATACTTCCCTGAAGTTAAAACAGAGATTGAGTTACAGGTGGTGCCAAGTTCATAAGCACCCAAAAATCTTAGTAGAGATGGACTCAGTTCCCACAAAAACAGAATGGAGCCCGGAGCCCAAAGCACTCCCTGACCCGAATCTTCACAGTCACTGAAATGAAAACAAAACCTGCTTGCAAGCTTTTCTCTTACTCTGAGCCAAGTTCTCCCTCCTAAGCTCACCTTATAAAGTGAATCTGCTATCTAAGGGAAAATATATGTACTTAAAATTACTTAAATCTACTCACATCTTTTAAAATTTTCTGCTCTTGTTTTAAAAGAGAGGAAAGCTTTAGGATAACTGTACCTACAGAACAGCCTAGGAAAAGTAACTTGTTTTGCTCACGCTACACATTTATGTTGATTAGTCCATGTAACAACTGCAGTTGTAATGCAATGTCTGTCAGATTTTAATAAGCACTGAAAAGGCACAACCTTAATGGGCAAATCTACCTTCGGTAGTAGTGGTCAAAACATTCGTTGCAGAAGTGCTCCCCGCAGGAAAGATGATACCATCTAGATGTATACCCGTTTTTAGCACATCTGAAATGCAGAAACATAGAAACAGCTTTATGGTACGTTTCAAAAACCCTATTAACAACAGCACATGCCAGAACATGAACCAAATATTCAGGACAAGTCAGGACACTATGTTATTCATGTACTTCATGAACATGAAGGCTGACTTGCACAAGGCACTGCAGTTATTCAAATAAAAATAACAAGAAGATCATTTCAATTGTCTTGGACACTTCCCAAATGAGGCAACACCAGATGCAAAGGAGGCAAAGTGTACACAATAAGCAATTCTATAGTTGGTTTGGCTTCCAGCAACACCCCTCCAACAGTGATCCATTGAGCCTCCATAGAGTTGTTTTAACAATACATATTGTGACACACAAAGCATTTTCCAAATGTGTAAGGCAAAGTCACCCTCTGTAGGAACTTATCATTTCTTTACCTTATGTCATTCTGTTCTGCTATTGATGCAGGATTGGGATGGGGTCNACTCCCAACAACATTAACTTCTTAACTTCCTGCATGATGTTCTGATGTGGAATACCGGTATCAAAACTACAAAACCACAACATGGGGTCATCATGATGAATATGTTTTTTGTGTGAGTGATTGATTGATTCACAAATCATGACATCTAGTCCCCAGATCAGCTGACACACTATATATGCAAATCTGAACACAATATAGATGTTGCCTATTTTTTCACGTGACCAAGTTGGCTGCAGTTTTATCCCTAAGAGGGAAAACCTTCAGGAAACTCTTACACGTTCTGGACATTTATTCCTTATTACTCTCAGAAATAAATGTCCATTAGCAAAGGTTATATTCAATAGGCAGAGCAATCACTCTTCACTTAGAAAACTCTCATTAAACTCAATGAAATGACTCAAGATAAATGTACAAGATAAAAAGCAGTGACCTAAGGTACTAACTGAAATAGACAGCAGTGAAATGATCTCATCTCAAATAAATAATGTCATAAGTATGTATTCTAGTGGAAAAATACATATATATATATATATAGAATATATAATCTATTAAAATAATATTTTTAAAAAGTTTATGCAACATCTGTCATTTCAAAAAATATATAACATCACTGTAACATGATTTCTCATGTACTTCTTTCCCCTGAAAGTCACCTAGACAACTGCAGAAACACTTGGCTTTCCTGTGACAACATTTAACTCCAGCTAACAAAGAAGAATTCTCATAGGTAAGTAAACGAGGCATTGGAGTATTTTACATCATTGGAGAATAAATAAAATGAGGACAGTTTGCCCAATTAATGAGACAGGGAACAATGCCATATAATTACAGTCTGCCTACTGCATAACGAGGTCTGATGTGTTTCTTATTATAGATACTGAACACACAGTACTGACGAGATGCATCTCCAGGGTCAGAATGCAAAAGACCTGGCATTAGCACACTGAAAGTCACAAACAACTTAAGAACAAAGAGTTCAAAGAAGTGTGATTGTCTCCCAAGTCCTAAAATGTCAAGCTCAGAATCTCACCTCAGGCTGCAAAACATTCCAACAACAAAGTGATCAAGAATTTCTGCAGTAATTGGTTACATTTTCCATCTTGAAAGCAAGTTTAGCTTCCTCAGGTTACACTCATATGCTCTTGGTTTCACAGAAACAAGCTGTGTTCCAGGGGACACTGTTAATGACATCAGTAGGCTTATACTAAGCTGAAGATACACTATATCAGAATTAACAACTGGTGCAGAAGAAACTTATCCTCAAAACGAACATCCTGTGACACTTTCCTGGCATCTTAAGACTGGCATTAGCGCCCTTCGTTTGTCCCTCTACAGTTGGAAATGAAGGGATTTTGTGGCTAGAATTTCAAATTGCAACGGCAAGCTTAGAAGAGTCCATGGAAAAATGCAAATAAAAATAAACAAACCTTTCGGCTGCGCTGGCAAAGCAGACAGGACACGTTGCAGTGCATCCAGCTTTTTCACATTTCCTGTATTTCTTTTCTGATGCATCATCATCATCATCTGTCGCCTCGGCTGCTTTCTTCTTCACCTAATAAAGAATAGCTGAAATCTGACCAGAAACGACACAGATGTGTTTTCTACAAAGAGGCATTCAGACAGTTCTTCAGCTTGTGACATGGCATTCAGTGGTTAATAGGACACAAACTAAACTTTCTGAATCCACTATGAAATAGCTGCAGCATGAAACAGCTGTCAAATTAGGCCGTTTTTTCTCTCTCTCCCACCCCAGAAAAAAAAAAAAAAAA
>VXAB01001327.1:432842-468663 GCA_013399175.1 Odontophorus gujanensis
AAAAAAAAAAGAAAGAAAGAAAGAAAGAAAAAAACAGAACAGTAAAGATGAAAATATCATTTAAAGCTAAAGATGTCTTGCCATACTTAAACTGATACCATTGAAGAAATTATAAGCAAAGCCTCCGGTTTAAATAGTATTTTAAGCTCCATCACATGCTAATGAGTCAAGCCTCAGGCGTTCATTCTATTTTGCCTTCAGAAAATGTCTCCTTCACATATCGACTGATATTTATTAGTGGTGATCTTATCAATCTGCACCTCAAACAAAATATTAGGGCTGGTTTGGTGGAATTTTTTCGGACTCCAGATACAAAAGTGTATACCACACGCCTCTTACAGGCCTCTGAGATTCTGCGTAATGAATTGATTTGGGTCTTGGACAGCCTAGATTGGCTGCGTAGAAGGCTCTGGTTGAATTTTTAATACATCAAGAATTTTCAATACTGAGCATTTGGCTCTTCCAAATACCACTAATAAAGAAGAAGCTTTGCCTACTTGTTCACAGAATTAACTGATTTCCCCTCTTCCTGCAAATACATTCTATCACTGAAGTATCCACAGTGAAACCCTCTTTCTTAATAAACATTAACAGAAAAAAAAAAAAAGAAAAGAAAAAAATACAAGAGTGCCAAATTGTTGTAAATACCTGTCTTCCAGAACTCCTCAGAGGAAGGCTGTCTGGAGACTGGTCTGAAGGACATGCCTTTTTCTTTGTTCGTACTCTTCCAGTTGACATTGTATTATTAGACCTGCAAAGAAAAAGTAGGGAGCAGTTAAGAAAAAGATAATAGTTGATTGAATTGGCAGAGCTGTCTGATCACCTGGATGGTACAGCCACTATTATACTGCTTCTTCAGTCAGAGTAACCTGGACAAGAATCTGCTCAGTCTAGCTATCAACTGAGGATGGAAATGAGAAGGCAGCATTATGGGGAAATGAATAACAATCTTATTTTAAACTAAATTCAGAGTTAAGATTAGATCCTTGAGTACTTCTTGGCTGACTGTTCCAGATCAGCATACCCTGGATTTCAGTAATCTGATTTGCATTACATGATGATCTGGACTGGAATTAGGGTCAGCAAAGTGAGTAGACTTCAGTTCACAACACGAGCTCTGAAATCCCAGCTTTCACAGTGCTCTTCTTGCTGATAACTGATTTATTGATAACAAGAGATCTGCATGGTACAGCACTTTTCCAAGCAGCGAAGAGATGTTCACCTCCAAGTGAAACACCGGTTCCAAAACTGAGATTTAGTCTGGAGGAGGCTCTGAGGAGGCCTTATCACTCTACAGCTACCTGAAAGGAGGTTGTGGCAAAGTGGGGGTCAGCCTGTTCTACATAACTAGTGATAGGATGAGAGGCAATGGGCTCAAGTTGCATAAGCAGAGATTCAGGTTGGACAGGAGAAAGAGAGCTCAGGTGCTGGAACTGGCTGCCTGGGGAGGTGGCTGAGTCACCGACTCCGGAGGTGTTCAAGACACATCTAGATGTTGTACTGAGGGACACGGTTTCATGGCGAAATACTGGTGGTAGGTGGACAGCTGGACTAAATGATTTTGGAGGTCTTTCCCAACCTCGGTGATTCTATGACTCACACACCCTCCTGTGAATGTGCATCAGAATTTAAGGTCTGAACAACAGCAGCTGTGCTGTAAGTGGAAGATCACAAAAACTTAGTTACTAAGCTGCTTCAGGAGAAAAGAGAAGTTCTACACCACAAGATAGATCCATACTTGTATTCAACAACATCAGTGGGAACAGGAAGAAGGCCGCAGTTCATCATGTAATCTGGAAAGCACTGAGTATGAGAAAGTATGCTGCAGAAATGGGAAAGCATATGTAAAATGTTATTATCAATGGTGTTCTTTTTGCAGGGAATAAAGTACAAATAACGATAGCCTGGAGGAAGAATTAAATCTAAACGCACTCGACCACACGTAAAGGAAACAGACTACAGCACTGAATCATGAATGCTATCTTGATGTAGTAGGGATCGGATTGCATTTTTTTTTCTTATTATTTTTACTATATCTGGGATTTCTTTCTGTTGTTCCAGGCCTCGTCCCCCTCATTCCAGCTGACAGGACAGAGCGCTAGCTGTAGTTTCATTCAGCTTTTCTTATAAGTAAAGGTAGCAGCAAGAGAGAATGGGAGCTGTTACAAAGTTTCAAATGAAGGTGATGTAAGTCCTGCGATTGACTGCTTTCCTCTTCTCTCCAGGTAGAAGGAAATTATTTGAGTGTAGAAGGGAAGAAAAAATCACAGGATTGTCACATACGTGAGAAAGTAACTGAGTTCAGGAAACCAATTCAAAAATTAACTTTTCTGTATATGCAAAACAAAAATAAAAATTATTATACATAACTAGAGGGAGAAAATATATGTATTTATGCCAAAAAAACAGCAATGGTCCACCATAGATTGCCACTGCATGAAGTCAGCTGTGGTTGGAGGAGAGAAAGGAAAGCCAACTACTGCTCCTTAGATGACATTTCCCAAAAGTACCGCATCAAGTCCCAGGAAATGAAACATCCAGGTTTGGCTCCCAGGGCTGTCCAGTAGCACAACAGTTACAGAATGGCTTAGGTTGGAAGGGCCCTCAAAACACATCCAGTTCCAACCCCCTGCCACGGGTAGGGCTGCCACCCACCAGCTCAAGCTGCCCAGAGCCCCATCCAGCCTGGCCTTGAACGCCACCAGGGATGGGGCACCCACAGCTCCTCTGGGCAGTCTGTGCCAGTGCCCCGCCACAGTCTTAGTGAAAGATCTCCCCCTGGCATCTATCTGGTATAATCTCCTCTCTTTTAGTTTGAAATCATGGTGAAAATGTTGGAGGTTCAAAGGGGCCTCCTGCCTTGATGGGCAGTGGGCAGACGTAGGGAAGCAAAGCACAGATGTGTTTTTGTCGTGAATGCTGCTGGAAAGGGATGAGGCAGAAGGTGGAGAAGAGATGGGTTTGCAGATATAACTGCATGAATGCCATTGTGTCCAGCTGTACTACACTTTGGCCCCGTTTCCCCTTCCAAAAGCCCAACACCTCCCACACCCACAGCTTTTTCAAGAACAGCGGGCGCTGCCTACTTCGCTATGCTTTGTGCGACTCTGCGCACCCTATCATAGCAGTGCCGGAGGAAAGAGACCCTTTAAAGGGGCGAGGGACACCCATCTGTGCCACGTTCCGTACCACTTCATCCCCATAACGCCCGACCTGTGCAGGGAGAGTTGACAGCAAGTTTGCATTGGGAAAAAATAAATACATATATTAAAAGAGACAGAAAATAGAAACCACACACTCACATACCCCACACCCAGGAAGCGAGAGCAACCGGTGAGCCGCGGCAGCGCGCAGACCCAGCGCTCCGCAGCCGCCCCGCAACCACCGCGACCCTGACAGCGTCCCCGGGGCGCTCACCTCGGGGCCGGTTCGCCCAGGGGCCGGAGAGCGCATCCACGCGTGCCCGCGCCGCCTCCTGCTAGAGCTGCAGCGGGGAGAGAAGGGGGGAAGGATGGAGGGGGGGGAGCGGCGGTNAGCGGGGCTCACTCACCGCCGCGGCCATCCCCAGCGCCATCCTCCTCCTCCTCCTACCGGCGCCGAGCGCCCTCAGCCCGCCTCCCGCTGCCGCCGCTTCCGCTCTCCGCGGTGCGTAGCGAGGGAGGCACCGCCCCGGTCCGGTCCCGCCGGGCCCCACCGCCGCGCAGGTGCCGCCGCACGGAGCGGTGCCCGGTCCGGCCGCGTTGGGGATGGAGGCGCCGTGGGGTTGCGGGAGCGAGGCGCAGCGGGACAGGGTGCTGTCCGTGGAGGAGTGGCTGCGGAAGTGGAGCGCGGGTGCCACCGCCTTCCATAAGGAGCACGGGCATCCGTAGGTCGCTTCGCTCTTCGGCCCGGGCTGCGTGTTGGGGGCGGGGTGAGCGGCTCTTGGTAATAAACGCAGCGCTTACTGCAGGAGAAACGATCGGCGCGGGCACAGCGTGAAACTGGAGTCGTTGGCACCTGTGTTTGTCTAAAAACGGCGGGGAACGCTCGGTTTGCGCTGCGTTTAGGGCCTTTACTCCTTCGATCGTGTTCCCTCAAAGCCAGCCATCGGCCCGTGGGAACTGCCTTGTAGGCATGCGTAGGCGAGTGGTACAGCAGTTAAACCATCACTCAATTTGCTGCAGTCAACTAAGGGGTGGGGGGTAGGTGTCGTTGCTTTGTTACCTGAAGAGAAGAGCAGAAAGGTGTCCTTCGCTAGCAGAAATTGAGGTTATTTTCTAAGAAAACAGGAGGTGAATTCACTTATTTTTATTTCAAATGGTATTTCTGTCAACGAATATGTATTGCATCAAAAGGTTTGGCTGCTGCCTGGTGTGCTGTGCAGTGCCCAAGTCCTCTGTGCTGGCGCCCACGCTCCCTCCCAGTGCTGAGTGAAACGCCTCTGTTCCCCTGCAGGCTCCTGCAGAAGCACCTGGACCTTCTGGTGAATGGCAGGAGTGGGCTGAGGATATTTTTCCCGCTTTGTGGTAAAGCAGTCGACATGAAGTGGTACGGAATGGTAGGGACTGGGATGGGAAAACCTTTAGAGGTGTGGAGAAGGAGAAGAGAAAATCCTGGCCCTGCAATGGCTGGTGGAAACGTGCAGCAGTCCATCCTGAAGCCGGGGTGTGGGGAGCATTTCTCTAACGAACACACTGGTGCATGGGAGATGTTCGTGCATTGAGATGCTCACACAAGCTTGGGCCTCTACTGTGCACAGGCTGGCAGACATGGGACACAGCATCGTTGGTGTGGATGTCAGCGAGCAAGCCCTGAAGGAGTTCTTCACAGAGCAGAGCCTGCCTTATTGTGAGGAGCCGGTCCCAGGGATCTCAGGAGCCAAAAAGTTGCAGGTATGTCTCCTGCATTGCCAGACCACCTGGTGTGTTCAGCCATGCAATGCAGGCACGACGAAGCAAACAAGTCCTTCTGCTTTGTGCCTCTGCCTTACCAGTAGTCATTCACTTCTCCTTTTGAGGTTTGGAAGGAAACACTGGACTGAGCAGTTCTTCTTTTCAGCGTGTTACTTCAGGCTTTCGTGTAACTGTGAAAGGCCTAAATGTAAAGTTGACAAGGTAACATGTTTTAAAATTGAACAGCTGCATGCCTTGACAGGCCACAGCCCCTCTGGGAAGGGTCGGGAGAGGCACTTCAGCTACAGTAAATAAATAGATAAAACGTTTCTCACAGTTTTCCTTCATTACAGCTAAGTGTGTATTTAAAGATGTGGTTTCTGATGAGTATTTTTTTTCCCTTGCTTTTTATTTTAGAGTACCTCTGGAAACATCTGTCTGTACTGCTGCAGTATTTATGATTTATCCAGGTAGGAATGCACAGAGTGCTCTACAATTTTCCGTAACCAAACATGGCCCAAAATTGGTGGATTTGATGGAGTGTTTGGACAACACTCTCAGACGTAAAGTTTGGATTTTGGATGGTGTTCTGTGAAGCTGGGAGTTGGATTTGATGATCCTTGTAGGTCTCTTCCAACTCAGGATATTCTGTGATTCCGTGATTAATACTGTCCAATCATTTTATTTGAACCAGCCCTTTGGACCAGACCCTTGAAAGAAAACTCCTTTGAAAACTTGTGTGAGAAATGTGAATAGCCAGTATCTAACGAAAATTAACCGTGTCATTGACCATTAGGTAAACGTGCCAATCAAATATCTCTATGGGGAAATATTTTTTTGAGCTGTCCTCTAAAATTTATATAAAATCATGATTGCATTTACAGTAAAAACAAATTATGTTCAACATCATACAAAGCAAAATCCTAACACAATCCCTTACTCTGACTAGCTTAGTAAAAGTGAAGAGAATATTACAGAGATGTTGTCTCTAAACAGACTCTTCTCAGCAGTGTGTGGTGATAGGACAAGGGGAAATGGCCACAAATTGAAGCATAGGAAGTTCCACACAAATGTGTGTGGGAACTTCTTCACAGTGCAGTGACGGAGCACTGGCACAGGCCGCACAGAGAGGTGGTGGAGTCTCCTTTTCTGGAGACATTCAAGACCCACCTGGACGCCTACCTGTGCAACCTGGGCTAGGGAGCTGCTTTGGCAGGGGGGTTGGACTCGATGATCTCTAGAGTTTCTTCCACCCCCTACAGTTCTGTGGTTATGTGAAATAGATTTTTCTTTTAACTAAGTACTGAATATATTTTTCCCCAGAACTATGTGATTAACATATTTGTGGGTAAGCTGTACCCACTGATTATGTGCTCCATGCTTTATTTAACATACTTCTTAAAGTGGGCTTAAAGTATTTTGCATCACTCCAGGTTTATGTTGCTACAAAATACATTGTCCAACAGTGACTGTACAAGTGCCTTTACAAACGTGGCTTATTTCTTATTTGTTCCTTATCAGTTAAAAGACACAATGGAAAATGCAGAATACTTCAGTACCACCCACGCTACTGAATCCTGAACACTATTACAGCCCTTTGTTCCCAGCATCCTCTGGAGTTGCTTCTCAGATCTGGTGGTGGCTTTGCACCTGGCCTTCTGCTCAAGTGTCAGTGGGTGGGGAATTTTGCAGATCACACAGCTGGGCAGGGACTCTCTCAACCTTTGACACAGGGGGCTCTGCCTTGGGCAGTAGTATGTCTTGCTTGTTTATTTGTCCCCAGAAGCCTCCTGGTGGTGCTCACCACAGATGTAAACCTGAACTGAAATGTCCTCAGGCCTGCACCAGTGCTTGGGATAGCTGGGGAAGGGAGACTGTGCAAGAAAGGGATGCTGATGTTTTGCAATGTCTCATAGGAAGATAAAGGTGCCCAGCTGAAGGTCCTGCATTACAGTTGCCTCCTCCTGCATTTCTTACTCTGACACAATTTCCTCTCCATTATAAGATTTCAGTGAGGTTTTGTGTGAGTATTTGCTTCTCCTGGAAACAACTGCCAGTAACAACAACCTGTTAACTGTCAGTTAAGGAGAAGGTCAAAGCTTAACCTTTACAGTAGACTGTTGTGAAGTCTTTTGCTGTTGTAGCTGACTCCATTTGCTTTAAACGATGTGTATATAACCAGCCTTGCAAAAATGAATGCCTTGGAACAGATGGGCTGTATACGAAAGTGACTTTGTAGCTACTCCCTGGTTTCCTCCCTGCCTTTTCCCCTGTGATGGAGTTATTTGCTCTGCTAACTCCTGCAAACCCTTCTAGCCATGAGCTGACAGGTTACCCAGGGACTGCTCGAGCTTCTCATCTGCAATTTTTGAAAAATACAGTTCTAAGTTTGGTAGCAAGTAGCACAGTGAGACCCACACCACGATGCAGTGGAATAATGCTGTGAAATTAATCCAAAATGGGTAACTAGTGACATTGTCAGTTCATGTTAGTGGACCAAGTATGTAGCTTTGTCACTCCCAAAATAAACTGGGAGATACACATCCTGGACTCAGGGTTCTGTGCTAAGTGCTACTATGGCGAGAATACAGACCTCATTCCCTACAGCAGACAGCAGGTGACTGGGACTACAAAATGCACGTGCAGCTCTAGTTTCTATGTACAGACAATGTGATTTATTATCCACTAATTATGGAAATTAAACTTATTTCTCTTTTGCTGAGGCTGGCCCGCTAACAAATCCTTTTGATCTCCGTACCTAACAATCAGTAGAGGAAATCTCAGGTGTGTTGGTGACCTTTGTCAGAACAAAGCATTTCAAAGCCTCCTGATAGTTAAAGAGTGACAGCAATTACTGCTTTTCATGGGAATTCTGGGAAGCTTGTTGAACAGTCACATTGCACAATCATCATGTGCCTTATAAGATACAATTATGCCTGCCAGGCTTGAAACAACTAAACAAAAACTGCTTCAAATGAAACTACTGAACTTATGCAGAGAGAGCAATTCATAACTTTATTGCCTAGATGAAGCAGGATTTCTGTGGGTATGTGAATTCCTGTATCAGATGTTAATTTTTATTGATTTTTATTAATTGAGTAGTAACTAGACTGCCATCTCTCGTGCTGAAGGTCTTGGGCACTGATATGTGTTCCTAACATCCGTTAGGATGAAGTCAGCTGTGTGCCTTTTCCTCATGGCTTGGTTCCCCTCAGAAAAAAGCTGGATGCACAGAGAGGCAGGGAGCACCACAAGTTTTTTCTGAGGTCACACAGCAAGCTTGTCACTGCCTCCAAGCCTCAGATGACTGAGTTTGTCACCTACCTCCCTCATCCTCATTGTATACTTAACTGCCTCTTTAAAACTCTCCTTTCTTATAAAAGGCTGATTATTTAAATTAGAGGCTTAGTCTTGGCAAGCTTTGAAAGAAGTGGAGAATTTACAGTGTTATCATGCCTCATCGCAGTAGAGCAGGAAGTACAGGAGCTTCTAGGTTAGGTGCCAGAAACTCAGCAATGCTGTTGCAACAAAATAAGCAGCAGGGCAGGGATAAGTGAAGAAAGAGATGATGCAATGGAACTCAGACACTCTCCCAGTGTGTAAAAAGGTATTGCCAAATTCTATTTCTTCTTTTCTTTCACTTTAAGTAAATGTATTTCAGATTTCTTCTAAAATAATGCAATTTAATATTACATTACTCATGAATTTCCAGTTTCAATAGCTACCAGAAACAGGGCTCTTCATACCCCTAAACATCTTCTATTGCTCTTATCATGCATTAACAAAGGCATTTTCCAATAGTCTTGGAATAGGCTTTAGGTAGTCCTTGAAGCCATCTGCCAGCACATCCAGGAGCAAATAATGTCCGTGGCAGCATTAGACCAAGCATCAGCTTAGCTTTTCTAAGATTAAACAAGTCACAAACTGCAGCTTAGCTGTCTGGGGCATGTAGCTGGGAACTGAGGTGTTTAAATTGTCTGAGAGTATCACGTTCCATAGCTCTAATGCAGTGAGGTGCCTTCTCTAACTTGTGTTTGAAGTCGTGTGTGGGTTCTGGAAGGTTCCATGAACTATTGGTGTCCCGAGTATACATCAGTGTTGCCTCAAAAGTCATACTGGAGTATGATTGCCAAAAACTCAGGCTTAAATCCCCGAAATGTTTAAACTACCTTCCCCCTCCCATTTGTTTCCATACCCTCTAGAGAAAAGGAAATGCCGAGCAACTCCAGCATGTCATGCTGTCATAGCAGGACAGTGTACCAGAGACCCAGTTTGTACTGCTGGAGTTTGGAAGATGTTGGACCATATCAGCAAATCAAGTCTGCACTGATAGCTGGAGACTGTGACTTCACAGAAGTATCAGAATAATGACAGAGTAACCTTGTTGGTATATTTAATCTTTTTTTCTCATCTTTCTGTAGTGAGATTGTTGGCAAGTTTGACGGGGTTTGGGACAGAGGAGCCCTAGTGGCTGTGAATCCATGCGACAGACAATGGTTAGTACATTTGCTTGGTTGTTACTTTTCCCTAACGTATCCACTGATGGTCTCTCATTCAACAAAGTAACCTAAACAAGTTTCTTTTCTATGGTGAGCTGCAGCTCCCGAGCTCTGCCCTCTCGGTTTGCGAGCTTCCTTCAGGAAGCCGCCCTGCCTCTTGGTGGGAAAATATGTGGTTTGCTGCAACCCAGCAGAAGCAGAGCTGCACGTCTCATCTCCATTTTATTATTTCCTTTTTGGCCCCATCTGCTTCTCTCACCGCTCTTCGTTTGTTTTCTCCCCACTTCCCTTTATTTTTTTCATTCTTGTCTATAGCCAACCCAAGTTAAGTTTGAGCCCACCTTGCAGATGTCAGCTTGTCTCTGCACAGGAACACGTTAGATTATTTGGTGAATATTTTGAATGCTATGCTTAGATGTTTGTGCTGTTCCAAAATAATGAAGTAAGAATATCTCCTTTTAGCTACGTCAGCTTGATGAGCTCCCTAATGGAGAAAAACTCTTCTTATCTCCTCATTACAGTTTTATACGACCCAAGCAAACACAATGGTGAGAACTCTGCACTGTTCATGTTTTGATTTTGGATGTATATTAATACAAACTGTGGATAGATGTGGTAGATACCTTATGATTGCTTTTTTATCAGCATTGCTTTGTTATCTGACCATGTCAATATGGTTGTATTAAACATTTTAGGTGTCGTGGAAGCTTGACACTTGCCCTCTAGCACTCAGATGTGCGAAGGACAGGTGAAGGAAAGGCAAGATATATTAACAACAAAATGAAACGGGAAGAGTGAATGCTTAGAATAACACTGTACATCCTGTCTGGCCTGGAGACCTTGAAGCACTCCTAAGAACATCAGTTATCTTAGAGCTTTGGTTTATTTGCCCAGTATGTGCAGCCCAATGTGCTGTGCATCTCGTGCCTTTCCCCTTACCACTACCATGGTCAGAATATATGTGGAGGAGGTGAAACTGTAAACCTTTTTACAGTAAAGCATGTAAAATGTAAGCATTTTTCCCTTTTATAACTTTTATTATGTGCCATGATGTCTAGGTTGTCTTTAAGTTCTCATTATGCCAATTACTGCCTCCCAAAAGAAAGAGACATCTTGCTTTTGAGCTCCTCAGCATAATTATCCTTTGAAGGATAGGTCCTGTAATCAATAGTCACAATAATTTGATACATTGCTCTTGCTCCCACATTATTCAGTTTTTAGCTTGAACTATACCATCACAATATACACGGATTGTTGGCTAAGTTCGTACTCTGCACTGAATGGATACAGTGATTGTATCCATGGCATGTTGGTGACCTTCCAACCTGACAACATGGCTGCCCTGCCTGCAGCCCAGAGATAACAGAGCAGCAGCACGTGGGGTTCCACCATGGTGCTTTCTGGATTCCAAGGGTGGTCGTGCACACAGAGGCTGTGGGTGCGGCAGTATGGATGTTTGTCTCCTTGCTATGTCTCCTCTCTGATTAGCTTCACCACTTTCTTTGTAGGGCCACCGTTTTACGTTCCTGAATGTGAAGTGAAAAGTTTGTTTGGTAAGTAACATTTCTGCTAACCCTTAGGACTTCTTTATTTTTTATGTTTTTGCAAAACATGTACATGGGTTTGTGAGCTTCTACCTCTGCAGCAAGGAATGGAGTCATCTGCTTGCTTCTTAGATAAGAGATTGAGTCATGGGAATAAGGGAATGGCAATAAGGGAAATAAATGCCATGCTGTCACAAGGCTTCTACTGTTAATGCAGCTTCTCAGCTCTTGAAAAGACATGAGGAAAACCCAAGAGGCAGACACTGTCTCTTTCCTTCCCTGGCATCATTTTGCCCTCTCAGGATTCAGACTGCACATAGTGGCCTTGTACCTTCAGTCCTGCTTGACAATTTCACCTTTCTCTGCACAAAGAAGAAAAGTAAAATGTCATGCCACAGAAATGCTATATATACAACTTTGTTCCATTAAATAGATGATGTTAGAATTGTGGCAGGTATTTAGTTGTGAACATTCTTCCTGATATCCTTTGATATTGTACTTCTTTTAAAATCACATTTTTCTGACACCTCTGAAGTGTCTGTGCACCGTGAGTCATTGTCATGGACAGCTGCATCCCCAAGCAAAAGAGACTATTATGTTTCCCTCAGTGCATTTGTGTCACCTGGATAGGGACCAGGAGGAGATCTGCGCATAAAATTTTGTTTTCTGATGTCTTACTTTCTTCAGTGACTTTCCGTTCTTTGATTTGTTGTTCTTTCCTCCTTTTCAGGCAGCCAGTGTGAAATTAAGTGTGTTCAGAAAGTCAGTGACCTCTCAGACAGACACAAGCAGTGGGGACTAGATTATTTTCTGGAGGTACTGTATCTAATAAAGTTTGTAGCTTGATTAAACTCAGTTTCTGCAACATACCTTTCTTTTATCTTTATCTCACATTTTAGATGTTTTGGGGCACCCTTAAAGCAGGCTCGTGTTCGAATGCTGCTTTTCATGGTGCTAGCAAGGGCAGTGGGGGAAGAGAAGTGGGAAGTTGGCACAGTCTGCTGTTCTGTCCTTGTCACAGTTACAGTTGTATGATTACAGTGTGGTGTGTTGACAGTAAGACTAGCACAAGAGGAAACAGCATGTGAATTTTTAATGTTGTAGTCCAAGAGTTGTGAGTCTCTAGGACTGATGCCTGTAGGTTCTGATGTTTTCATAAAACCATTAAGGCTGGAGAAGTCCACAAAGATCATCTAGCCCAATCATCAGTCGTTCCCACTAAACCACCCTCAGTGCTGCATCTACCCTTTTCTTGAACACCTCCAAGGACGGTGACTCCACCACCTCCCCGGGCAGCCTGTCCCAGTGCCTCACTGCTCTTCTGAGCAGGAATTTTTCCTAACTTCCAACCTGAATCTCCTCTGGCACAACTTGAGCCCATTACCTCCTGTTCTGTTGCTAGTTACCCAGAAGAAGAGGTACCTCCGCCTCGTTACAACCTCTTTTCAGGTAGTTGTGGAGAGTGATAAGGTCCCCACTGAGCTCCTACTTCTCCACACAGAACGAACGGTCTCTGTTCCCTCAGCCGCCCCTGATGAGCCTTGTGCTCCAGACCCCTCACAGCCTCGTCACCCTTCTCTGGACACGCTCCAGGACCTCACCGCCTTTCTCCCAGTGAGGAGCCCAACAGCGAGCCCAGTACTGGGCGTGAAGACCCCATTACAATTCTCAATATTGCTCCTAGCCGCCGAGAGCCACTGCTGCTTTAAGAAGCGGTGTACAGAAAAGAGACGCAATGTCCCCGCCAGCCGCCAACTGCTGACCCGGGACATCTTCACTTCCGGGCGGTGTCGTACCTCCGCCCTGCGGCGGGAGGAGGGGAAGCGCTGTGCCCCGTGCTCCGTGCCGCAGCCGGCCCGCAGGGGGCAGCCGCCGGCCCGCCGAGGTCGCGGCAGGGATGGCGGAGGCGGCGGACGAGGCGGAGCTGGGCCTGCTGGAGTGCCGGGTGTGCTTCGAGCGGTACGGCCCCGACGGGAGGCGGCGGCCGCGTAACCTGCCGTGCGGCCACGTCCTGTGCCGCGGCTGCGTGGAGGCGCTGGGCGGCCCCGAGCGGCGGCGCCTGGAGTGCCCCTTCTGCCGGCGGCCCTGCGGGCTCGGCGAGACCAGCGACTGCCTGCCGCTGCTGCAGCTGCTCGAGCTGCTGGGCCCCGGTGCCCGCGGCCCCTCGGCCCTCGGGAGGGCGGCCGGCGGAGCGGCCCCGCCGCGGCTGCAGCTGTCGCTGGGGGGCTGGGGGTCTCTGCTCAACCCCACGGCCGTGGCGGCGTGCCGGACCTCGGGGCGGCTGGCGGTGGCCCACGACGGCAAAAAGAAGATCCACGTCTACGGGCCGAGCGGGTCCTGCCTGCGGCGCTTCGGGGAGCGGGGGGACGCGGGCAACGACATCAAGTACCCGCTGGGCGTGGCGGTCACGTCGGACGGACACGTGGTGGTCGCCGACGGCGGGGACCGCTCGGTGAAGGCCTTCGACTTCGAGGGAAGGGGGACTTTGGCCGTGCGAGAAGGTTTCTGCCTGCCCTGGGGCCTGGACGCCACCCCCGAGTGCGACGTGATGGTGACGGACGCCGAGGCTGGTGCCCTGTACCGCCTGACCGCAGACTTCGGCAGGGGGAAGCTGAAAAAGTGTCAGCTGGTCCGCTCCAAGTTAACCAGCCCCAGAGGAGTGGCGGTCTGCCCGACCTCGGGTGCTGTCGTGGTCATAGAGCACCTGAAGTCGAAAGGACCAAGCGGCTGCAGCACCCGAATGAAGATATTCAGCGCAGACATGACTCTCATTGGCCAGATGGATAGCTTTGGGTTGAACCTCGTTTTCCCCTCCAAAATATATACCACGGCTGTAGCCTTTGACAGAGACGGTTGCATTGTCGTGACTGATGTCTGTAGTCAGGCTGTGATATGCCTGGGGAAACCTGAGGAGTTTCCCATCTTTAACCCTGTAGTTAGCCATGGGCTTTCTTATCCCATAGGACTAACTTACACGGCACACAACTCCCTTGTTGTTTTAGACAGCGGTGATCATTCAGTGAAAATATATAGCTCTGCCTGAGTGGGCTTAGATGTGTACTGCTACTGGTTCAAGCTGCTTTGGCTACAAAGTGCATGCAGTAGTGGTGTTCAGAGGTGTGTAGGAAGGGAGTATTTCCTGGGCTTTACATGAGGTGAAATCACCCTCTCAGACCAATGTACTATACTTCTCTCAAAATGTACACCAAATCCCTTGCACAACCACAGGAAACAACATGTCTCCTGCAGACCGAAGTCAGCAGTGAACCAACCAAGCAATGTGGAATTTTAGAACAATTCCATACCTTGACAGCCAAACACTCATACTACGTTTTGTGAAGGAATAACAACAGCGTTTGGAATGAAGTAATCCAAAATTGGCACCTGGGAGAGAAAAGGATGCATCTTTGCATACTGTTATTCACATTTTGTTTTTGTCAGATTTCTGCTTGACAAAGGAGACTGACTCAATGAACTGATAGGAGAAATGGCAGCTTCAGCTCAAGGCCAATTGATCTAGCCATGGTCAATTGCAATACATGAGTTATCAGCATTTAGTAAGTTATATGAAGTGAATAGACGCTCAAAGCCTTTTCGTTTTCTTCTCCATAATGAGAAAATGCACTTCTGGTTGCTCATTCCTCTATATGCATTTCTTACCACCTTTTCAGTGTTTTACTGAAGCACTAACACTTCCCACATAATGCGTGGATCCATATCTTCATTGAGATGTGTGCTTTTCCCCAAAAGCATCTCCGAGTGTTTGTGTTTAGGACACAGGTACTTCTGCATCTACAAGAGTAGAACTGGTCATGTTAGTAGTGCAGGTAGTCTTGATACTGCTTGCATCTGTCTTGAACTTAATACGGAACTTCTGCATCACTCTGCAAAATTCAGTTGAAATTTTGAATGTTGGAGAGGAGTAGTAAGGACAAGGGGAAGTGAGCCTTGCTTTTCCCTAGCCTACATGTTTTTTTTTTTGTTGTTTGTTTTTTTTGCTGATAGCAGATAGCAGGTTTAGAACTCTTTATATTTTCTTGAAAACAGTTTTGCTGTGGATGTAAGTTCTGTTGCCTTATTACACCACAGAAATCTAAGTATATCTGAATTGTTTTTAGAATGATGTAACACACCTACTAGAAGTCACTGCTGCATTCTAGGAACTCATGTGCTTCTAAAATAATTACTCAGGTAGTTCAGCACTACAAGAAAGTTACATATGAATGTGTCTTGTGAGGTGGAGACAAATGGATGAAACTAGCATAAAACTTACGGATGTATATTTAGCAACTGAAAGCATGCATATTGAGTAAAGCCATTTCAAATTCATGGGTAATCTTTCTATTGGTTAACTTTCCATTTGGCTTTTTCTCTGACTTCTTGACCATTTAATAACTACTTATATTGCTGTATGAATGACACGTATCAAGTATTTCAAACTGGAGCAACTTTGGCCCTCAAAATCAAACAGTGTGTTAAAGCTCTCTCGTTCAGACTATGTATTAAGATATGTTAACATTTACAAAAGCAGAGCAAACAAGTTTATTAAATACAGCTATTTGTAAAGGTTAATTGAACAGCGGACTGGATGTCAAATACTCAGATGGATCCACCAGAATATGAATAAGAACAGATGAAAGTGGGATCCACCAGTGTGGAACTAAATTGGTTCCACTGTCCCTGAGAACAGTAAGAGGCTTCTTAAGAAAATAAAATTCTACAGAGATACTTGCTGTGAGTTTGTGCATTCATTTTTGGGGGTGAAGAATGGCAAGAGTCCATGCAAGTGGGTCTACAAGAGAACACTATAAGGCCCAAGTATGTCTGATCTTCAGAGTATGGTGTTGACCCCAGGCATGCCCGCCATCCTGACGGTGCTGTGGGGCTCAGGCATCCAGAGAACAGTTTGAGACCAAGACATTCCCAGCATCTGCTGAACAGCGTGGGGCCCAAACATGTCTCTGAGTGAATGGCATTGAAAGAGGCCTTACCCATTGTCTGGGGTGCGACATGTGACACAGGTGTTCCTGTCACTGAGAGAATAGTGAGGAGTGAATGGTGGTGTATCCACCAGAGAACACCATGAGGCTCAGCACTGTTGACTGGGGTGAAAATGGCATGAGGCTACTGGCTAATAAAATGTGATTTGCTGTGTTCCATGCCAGGCAGTTTACTGACCGTTCCTAATTTATTTTGTATCACTTTTTTTTCTGTTATGATCAAATTTCTCTATTTCAGTTGCAGTAGAGATTATGGTTGTTTTTTTTTTGTTGTTGTTGTTTTTTTTCTGTTTTCTCTTTTTTAAAATTTGGAGATATCCTGCTGAAGTTATTACAGTGTGACTTGTTGATTCTTTAAAACCTATTGACATACATTGTTTTATTAGTGGCAAGTCACATAGCAAACGCCTGCGATTGGTCCAGAAATATCTCTTGGATATTGCAGTAGGAGGTATGCTGTCTTGAGCAGGAATCTTCCTGAGAGCTCTTGAAGAAAATTTCCTCAGAGGAGCAGCCCTGTAAATTACATATGCCTTTCTATGCATTGGGCGTTCTGTGTTCAAGGAAAATTACTATAATCAGATGACATTTCCTTTGGGGAACTGCTATGTTTCAAAGTTAATAGAATACTATTTATTGTTCATTTATACATAATAAATAGTTTGTCACCATCACAGTTATGGGATCTGGACAATTCCTCTGAACTATGAGGCATGGACTTTCATCTTCTCAAACCTTTCTCTGCACAAGGAGATTGTTTTTCCTGCTGATCTCATGGGTGGGCAAGTTTCTTAGAGCCTACTCCAGGCAGGCATCTTTCCAGCAGATGAAATGTTTATTTTTAAGTATTTGACTCATGTTGTTTTAAAATCCACAAAAACTCCTGTTGTTGCCCATTCTGCTCCTGTCTGCTTTGGTATATGGATAGAAATCGCTCAGTGTTTGGGTTTTATTTCATTTTACCTGCTAGGGCAAATCAGCTGTGTTCTATCTAGTTTGTCCCCTGCCATACCCTCCAGTCTCTCCTTACTACAAAAAAATAGAGGCTTTTTCTGCAAACGATGCAGCTGTTCTCATTAAGCTATAAGGCTTGGAGCTTAGCATTATACAACGCTGCATCCACAAAACTGTTGGATTCTGCTTAAATTCATTTGATTTAGACGCTTAAATTGCAAAGATTTAAAGAACATATTAAATGTTTTGTAATTTTCAATATATGCAGGAAAATGCAACAGTAAGCCTCAAGCCTTTCTTTTGCCTCATGACTGAGGAGATAATGGGAGGCAGAAATCCAGTAGTAGACATATAACAACATAAAAAGCCTTTGATGTTTTTACTTTCTCTTGCCTCCTCCGTTATGCTTTTATCACATGTATGGGAACTGTTGAATCACGGCCTGAACCACTGATTGATCACCTGAGGCACCTTTACGGGAGCACCGGTAAAGACAATCCATCTGTGTGACTGGAAGGGGTGGAGTCTGGCTCCACCTCTCCTAGACCCCATTTAAGGGCTGACCACCACTGGGGAAGGATCTCTTGTTAGAGATTTCTCCTTTGGAGTTTCCTGTTGTAGGCCCAGGACATGGGTGAGCTTTTTTTTCCCTTTATTTTGGTTGTCTCTTTTCTATCACAATAATCTGTCAAACTATACCATCTATAAAATGTCTCAGCTATAATACCATTTGGTATTCATTTGTTAACCTCACACCTTACAGTGGATTTACCCTATAGTTGTTTAAAATAGGCTTTTAGGATGATATCTTGATGCTGTCTGCTTCTCAGAGGCCTATGCAATACATACTGCCCTTTCCATCTGGAAATCTGTTCAAATTTAGCCACAGATTTCAACTGAACAAAAAACTGAGTGAGGCATTATAAAATTACAAGGGACCCACATGTGAAAAAGCATAATTACCTGTTTTAAAATTTAGGTCTGTGTTAAGTTGCTTCAATGATAATTACCATTGCAATCTTGTGTTTTAAAAATGTGGATTAAAAACAAATACAATGGACAGTATTCCCTCTATATGATCTCTTCAGCCCCTATATAGGTTGATAGGTCTGCTGCACATACGTGCTGCTATTTCTACTTGATTTATGTTTAATGTTTGTTCTCAGGTTGCTATTGTTGCACATAAATATACTAGTGTATGTTTACAGTGTTCATCAGTAAGAGAATCAGATTCATTTCAGAAATAATAGGGAATGCAGAGGGAAAATTAAGGTGAAAATGTTTTTATAAATACATTAACAGCAAGGAGAGGGCCAGGAAGAATCACCTGCCTTTATTGGATGCAGTGGGGAATGTTGTCACTAAGGATGAGGAAAAGGTTGAGGTTCTCAATACCTTCTTTTCTTCTGTCTTTAATTGTCCAGTTATCCTCAGGGGTACTCAACCTCCCGATGTTTGTTGTTCTCTTTAATCTCTTTCAAGCAATAGCTTCTTTTCTTCTCTGCACTTCAGAAAGATACACGTGTCTACAGCATATATTTGTGGGCATCACTAAACAGTAATTGCATAATGAGAAGTTTTGGCTCAGACAGCGTGGTTACTGGCTCTGCTTAGTAAGCACACTTGATGCATGTGCTCCTCCCTCCTAACTCTCCTCCTCCTCCCAAGGGCAGTAGTTGGGGCAGAGCCTGGCCTGAAGTCCAGCAAGTAGGCAGCCAACAAACCTTAGCTTCTCTCTGAGTAGCAATGGGGCTGTAACTGAGTGCATAAGGGTTAATGGAAATGCTGTACCTCTGTTCTAAGAGGCTGCTGACATGTATCAGACTGCACGTATTTACAGATTTCCAATTCACCCCTTCTGGGTAAAAAACATATATCTGAAAGTAGGGCCCAAGTATTACTATAAGTTAGATAGACCACAACTAATATCTTATTACTGATTGAGTAGACATTGAGACTGCAGACAGGGCTTTTCTACCCATGATAAGACATGCACCTCCACTTGGCAAACGTGTAGTAATGACTGTGATCCTCTGGGCAGAATGTGTAAACTGACTCCCAGCTGACAAGTGCCCTTAGTCTCAATTCTGGACTCATAGCTGCAATAGAAAGGCAGTGATCTATCTGTTGGAGTGGTGCTCGCATACCAGACATTCCTTATGGAAGTGATGAAGAGGGGTGAGAGTTTGTGGGGCAGGAGGAATAATGGCAGAGTTGTCCTCGCCTTCAGTTTGCTGGGGCCTGACTACTGATTTGAATTGTAAATAATGTTAGAACACAGCTATGGGAGTCTGTTGTTTCTAAGAATAGGCATCTGATTCCTGTTATATGTACAAAATGGGGAAAAAAAAAAAAAGACAGGTCTCTGTAAATTTAACATTTCTTCTCAGTATTTATATTAATATTTATACTAATATAATTTATACTAATATTTATACTAATATGCTAATAACAATACATAGGCAATGTCAATTTATAGTTTCTTTTCAGTCTTCCTTTCTTAATGGCAGAGATCTTTTTCTTTCCCCTTTCACTGTCCTAAACTATTCTCATCGCTGTTATGTTGGAAGGCTGTACAGAGGCATGTGTCTGATGGGGCCAGCAGGACAGATTCCCTTCTATCACAGGCAGGGAATCAAGCTCTCCCTTAGAATTAGATTTATTTCTGTAGTCCTCAGTACCATCCTGTTGTCCTGGCATTGAGTACCTCTGAAAAGGATCTAGCTTCATCCTCTTTGGAACTTCCCTTCAGAGATAATAGACAGTGATGAGATGCCACTGAATGTCCTCTTCTCCAGGCTGAACATCCCAGCTTTCTAAGCCTTCCCTCATAAGGAGAGCTGCTCCAGTCACTTTGTCATCTTTGTGGCCCTTTGCTGTCTCACTCACTCTTTTAGGTCTGGGTCTCTGCTGTATTGTGGAGTCCAGAAGTGGACTTCAGACAGTGCTTCACCACTGCTGAGCAGAAGCACTGCTGACCACCTCCCTTGACCTGTTGGCAGGGTTCTTAATGCAGTCCAGGATAAAAGGGCTGCATGAAAGACAGTTTATATCCATTTGTTCTTGTGCTTTCTTTGAACTTAAGTAGCACTGTGGTTTCTAACTGGCCTGAAAGGAAGCATAAACAGCCATATCCCCTCTCAGTCTTCATTTTGCTAGACTAAACAAACTGAATTTTTCTAGTCTGCCCTTGTTTAATAATATTTGCCACTCCCCAGTCCTCCCAGTAACCCTTTTGTGGGTCTGTTCCAGTTTGAACTCCTCTTTCCTAAGTGATGAACACCAGACCTGTGGTGATTTTTTTCCAGGTGGGGTCTCAGCAATTCTTTTTACAGTGCAATTGGTACCTGCTCTCCCACTGAAGGAAATAGCTCAAGTGGTAAAGCCCCAGACAAAGACATTTTTATTTCATGGTATCATGTGGTTGTGGATCCAATCTGTATACCCACAGACCTACTCTCCTTGCTGTAAACAAATGTTAGGAAGGTATTTGAGTCTGGAAGAGAAGTGTGGCCTGAGGTGAAAAAAAGATGGCATAATTATTTAACACAAACAGCAACACAAATGCAAAGTGTGTCTTTTTTTCCCTGATAGCAGAAGAATGTGAACTACACAGCCCATGAGCTACAGGAGGACTGAACTGCTACCCGAGTCTGAGATTTGGGCTTCAGGGATGTCAAATTCCCTGTCNGACAGGTCTCTGTAAATTTAACATTTCTTCTCAGTATTTATATTAATATTTATACTAATATAATTTATACTAATATTTATACTAATATGCTAATAACAATACATAGGCAATGTCAATTTATAGTTTCTTTTCAGTCTTCCTTTCTTAATGGCAGAGGTCTTTTTCTTTCCCCTTTCACTGTCCTAAACTATTCTCATCGCTGTTATGTTGGAAGGCTGTACAGAGGCATGTGTCTGATGGGGCCAGCAGGACAGATTCCCTTCTATCACAGGCAGGGAATCAAGCTCTCCCTTAGAATTAGATTTATTTCTGTAGTCCTCAGTACCATCCTGTTGTCCTGGCATTGAGTACCTCTGAAAAGGATCTAGCTTCATCCTCTTTGGAACTTCCCTTCAGAGATAATAGACAGTGATGAGATGCCACTGAATGTCCTCTTCTCCAGGCTGAACATCCCAGCTTTCTAAGCCTTCCCTCATAAGGAGAGCTGCTCCAGTCACTTTGTCATCTTTGTGGCCCTTTGCTGTCTCACTCACTCTTTTAGGTCTGGGTCTCTGCTGTATTGTGGAGTCCAGAAGTGGACTTCAGACAGTGCTTCACCACTGCTGAGCAGAAGCACTGCTGACCACCTCCCTTGACCTGTTGGCAGGGTTCTTAATGCAGTCCAGGATAAAAGGGCTGCATGAAAGACAGTTTATATCCATTTGTTCTTGTGCTTTCTTTGAACTTAAGTAGCACTGTGGTTTCTAACTGGCCTGAAAGGAAGCATAAACAGCCATATCCCCTCTCAGTCTTCATTTTGCTAGACTAAACAAACTGAATTTTTCTAGTCTGCCCTTGTTTAATAATATTTGCCACTCCCCAGTCCTCCCAGTAACCCTTTTGTGGGTCTGTTCCAGTTTGAACTCCTCTTTCCTAAGTGATGAACACCAGACCTGTGGTGATTTTTTTCCAGGTGGGGTCTCAGCAATTCTTTTTACAGTGCAATTGGTACCTGCTCTCCCACTGAAGGAAATAGCTCAAGTGGTAAAGCCCCAGACAAAGACATTTTTATTTCATGGTATCATGTGGTTGTGGATCCAATCTGTATACCCACAGACCTACTCTCCTTGCTGTAAACAAATGTTAGGAAGGTATTTGAGTCTGGAAGAGAAGTGTGGCCTGAGGTGAAAAAAAGATGGCATAATTATTTAACACAAACAGCAACACAAATGCAAAGTGTGTCTTTTTTTCCCTGATAGCAGAAGAATGTGAACTACACAGCCCATGAGCTACAGGAGGACTGAACTGCTACCCGAGTCTGAGATTTGGGCTTCAGGGATGTCAAATTCCCTGTCATAAACAAAATCTCATTTGCTTGTGCAGAAAGGTTTCCTTCAGATTCAGTGAACTTCAGTCACAATTTCAGGATGTATTTGAGCAATATAAATAATTATTTTTACTATTTTCTTTTCTGTGTCTTTGCTTCTCATCAATTTCCCAGGTATAGCTGCATTATTCTGAATCTAAGCTCATTTAATTCTATTAATATGACTTCCCATACATAGGTAGCAGCAACCACTACAGTTCCAACAGTGATTTGAAACTACTTATTCCTGCTAAGTGATACAAGATGTGGAACAGAGCTCTGTGGCTACTCTTCTTCAGCGTGTAGAGCAAAGGGATTGTCCTATGTAATGTAGTGAAATATGGAAAAAAATTAAGCAGGTACTCTCAGTGAGGCATTAATGATGTCTACTGTGCTGCACAGAGGACTGAAATTTCTCAGAACCTTTTGCAATATTGTGTCAGTCAGAGAAAACATCCAGTCACATCAGTGCAATTGCTGTGTTTTCCTTCGCAGCAAGGAACATTTGAGCTTGAGGTGAGATTGACTACATCTACCTCAGGACAGATACTGTAATTGCTCACCTTCAGTTCCAGGCTGCAGTCTACTTAGTAACCCATGGTGGGGATGGAGGAGGCATTAGGGTCCTAACAGAGGTTTGGTCCTCATGCAGGTAAAACCAAACAGATAATTCAAAAGATGTGTAAATAAGCCTGTAAAAGTGAATTTAATCTATTCACCACCGAATCTGCAAGCTCACTGTACTAATTACAAGAAGAAACATACTACGTAGGAATCTAGATATGTGTATTTTAAACAGCAGGAGAATACTTAGATGCATGTATTCTGCATTCATTCCTACCACTGACAGTTAAAACTACTTCTGAGTGTCAGAATTGAATCTGCCACCACAGCCCCTTTCTAGGCACGGCTTGTTGAATGTATAGGATGATTTCCATGCCTCCAGCAGTGTTTTAGAGACACAGTCAAAACAAGTCCCTGGTAAGAGAGAGGTGGCAAACATCCAGCTCGATTACAATCCAGATTGAATTTGGGAAACAAAAAGGAATTGGAAAATCAGCCTGAAAACCTATCTGGGGGCATTGGGCACAATTCTGCTCTGTTGTAACTTCAATATGTTTGTCCACAGGGCTTACCTACAAAGTCTAGTGAGACAGAACTTGGGTTCCNAACAATACATAGGCAATGTCAATTTATAGTTTCTTTTCAGTCTTCCTTTCTTAATGGCAGAGGTCTTTTTCTTTCCCCTTTCACTGTCCTAAACTATTCTCATCGCTGTTATGTTGGAAGGCTGTACAGAGGCATGTGTCTGATGGGGCCAGCAGGACAGATTCCCTTCTATCACAGGCAGGGAATCAAGCTCTCCCTTAGAATTAGATTTATTTCTGTAGTCCTCAGTACCATCCTGTTGTCCTGGCATTGAGTACCTCTGAAAAGGATCTAGCTTCATCCTCTTTGGAACTTCCCTTCAGAGATAATAGACAGTGATGAGATGCCACTGAATGTCCTCTTCTCCAGGCTGAACATCCCAGCTTTCTAAGCCTTCCCTCATAAGGAGAGCTGCTCCAGTCACTTTGTCATCTTTGTGGCCCTTTGCTGTCTCACTCACTCTTTTAGGTCTGGGTCTCTGCTGTATTGTGGAGTCCAGAAGTGGACTTCAGACAGTGCTTCACCACTGCTGAGCAGAAGCACTGCTGACCACCTCCCTTGACCTGTTGGCAGGGTTCTTAATGCAGTCCAGGATAAAAGGGCTGCATGAAAGACAGTTTATATCCATTTGTTCTTGTGCTTTCTTTGAACTTAAGTAGCACTGTGGTTTCTAACTGGCCTGAAAGGAAGCATAAACAGCCATATCCCCTCTCAGTCTTCATTTTGCTAGACTAAACAAACTGAATTTTTCTAGTCTGCCCTTGTTTAATAATATTTGCCACTCCCCAGTCCTCCCAGTAACCCTTTTGTGGGTCTGTTCCAGTTTGAACTCCTCTTTCCTAAGTGATGAACACCAGACCTGTGGTGATTTTTTTCCAGGTGGGGTCTCAGCAATTCTTTTTACAGTGCAATTGGTACCTGCTCTCCCACTGAAGGAAATAGCTCAAGTGGTAAAGCCCCAGACAAAGACATTTTTATTTCATGGTATCATGTGGTTGTGGATCCAATCTGTATACCCACAGACCTACTCTCCTTGCTGTAAACAAATGTTAGGAAGGTATTTGAGTCTGGAAGAGAAGTGTGGCCTGAGGTGAAAAAAAGATGGCATAATTATTTAACACAAACAGCAACACAAATGCAAAGTGTGTCTTTTTTTCCCTGATAGCAGAAGAATGTGAACTACACAGCCCATGAGCTACAGGAGGACTGAACTGCTACCCGAGTCTGAGATTTGGGCTTCAGGGATGTCAAATTCCCTGTCATAAACAAAATCTCATTTGCTTGTGCAGAAAGGTTTCCTTCAGATTCAGTGAACTTCAGTCACAATTTCAGGATGTATTTGAGCAATATAAATAATTATTTTTACTATTTTCTTTTCTGTGTCTTTGCTTCTCATCAATTTCCCAGGTATAGCTGCATTATTCTGAATCTAAGCTCATTTAATTCTATTAATATGACTTCCCATACATAGGTAGCAGCAACCACTACAGTTCCAACAGTGATTTGAAACTACTTATTCCTGCTAAGTGATACAAGATGTGGAACAGAGCTCTGTGGCTACTCTTCTTCAGCGTGTAGAGCAAAGGGATTGTCCTATGTAATGTAGTGAAATATGGAAAAAAATTAAGCAGGTACTCTCAGTGAGGCATTAATGATGTCTACTGTGCTGCACAGAGGACTGAAATTTCTCAGAACCTTTTGCAATATTGTGTCAGTCAGAGAAAACATCCAGTCACATCAGTGCAATTGCTGTGTTTTCCTTCGCAGCAAGGAACATTTGAGCTTGAGGTGAGATTGACTACATCTACCTCAGGACAGATACTGTAATTGCTCACCTTCAGTTCCAGGCTGCAGTCTACTTAGTAACCCATGGTGGGGATGGAGGAGGCATTAGGGTCCTAACAGAGGTTTGGTCCTCATGCAGGTAAAACCAAACAGATAATTCAAAAGATGTGTAAATAAGCCTGTAAAAGTGAATTTAATCTATTCACCACCGAATCTGCAAGCTCACTGTACTAATTACAAGAAGAAACATACTACGTAGGAATCTAGATATGTGTATTTTAAACAGCAGGAGAATACTTAGATGCATGTATTCTGCATTCATTCCTACCACTGACAGTTAAAACTACTTCTGAGTGTCAGAATTGAATCTGCCACCACAGCCCCTTTCTAGGCACGGCTTGTTGAATGTATAGGATGATTTCCATGCCTCCAGCAGTGTTTTAGAGACACAGTCAAAACAAGTCCCTGGTAAGAGAGAGGTGGCAAACATCCAGCTCGATTACAATCCAGATTGAATTTGGGAAACAAAAAGGAATTGGAAAATCAGCCTGAAAACCTATCTGGGGGCATTGGGCACAATTCTGCNCCACTGCTGAGCAGAAGCACTGCTGACCACCTCCCTTGACCTGTTGGCAGGGTTCTTAATGCAGTCCAGGATAAAAGGGCTGCATGAAAGACAGTTTATATCCATTTGTTCTTGTGCTTTCTTTGAACTTAAGTAGCACTGTGGTTTCTAACTGGCCTGAAAGGAAGCATAAACAGCCATATCCCCTCTCAGTCTTCATTTTGCTAGACTAAACAAACTGAATTTTTCTAGTCTGCCCTTGTTTAATAATATTTGCCACTCCCCAGTCCTCCCAGTAACCCTTTTGTGGGTCTGTTCCAGTTTGAACTCCTCTTTCCTAAGTGATGAACACCAGACCTGTGGTGATTTTTTTCCAGGTGGGGTCTCAGCAATTCTTTTTACAGTGCAATTGGTACCTGCTCTCCCACTGAAGGAAATAGCTCAAGTGGTAAAGCCCCAGACAAAGACATTTTTATTTCATGGTATCATGTGGTTGTGGATCCAATCTGTATACCCACAGACCTACTCTCCTTGCTGTAAACAAATGTTAGGAAGGTATTTGAGTCTGGAAGAGAAGTGTGGCCTGAGGTGAAAAAAAGATGGCATAATTATTTAACACAAACAGCAACACAAATGCAAAGTGTGTCTTTTTTTCCCTGATAGCAGAAGAATGTGAACTACACAGCCCATGAGCTACAGGAGGACTGAACTGCTACCCGAGTCTGAGATTTGGGCTTCAGGGATGTCAAATTCCCTGTCATAAACAAAATCTCATTTGCTTGTGCAGAAAGGTTTCCTTCAGATTCAGTGAACTTCAGTCACAATTTCAGGATGTATTTGAGCAATATAAATAATTATTTTTACTATTTTCTTTTCTGTGTCTTTGCTTCTCATCAATTTCCCAGGTATAGCTGCATTATTCTGAATCTAAGCTCATTTAATTCTATTAATATGACTTCCCATACATAGGTAGCAGCAACCACTACAGTTCCAACAGTGATTTGAAACTACTTATTCCTGCTAAGTGATACAAGATGTGGAACAGAGCTCTGTGGCTACTCTTCTTCAGCGTGTAGAGCAAAGGGATTGTCCTATGTAATGTAGTGAAATATGGAAAAAAATTAAGCAGGTACTCTCAGTGAGGCATTAATGATGTCTACTGTGCTGCACAGAGGACTGAAATTTCTCAGAACCTTTTGCAATATTGTGTCAGTCAGAGAAAACATCCAGTCACATCAGTGCAATTGCTGTGTTTTCCTTCGCAGCAAGGAACATTTGAGCTTGAGGTGAGGTTGACTACATCTACCTCAGGACAGATACTGTAATTGCTCACCTTCAGTTCCAGGCTGCAGTCTACTTAGTAACCCATGGTGGGGATGGAGGAGGCATTAGGGTCCTAACAGAGGTTTGGTCCTCATGCAGGTAAAACCAAACAGATAATTCAAAAGATGTGTAAATAAGCCTGTAAAAGTGAATTTAATCTATTCACCACCGAATCTGCAAGCTCACTGTACTAATTACAAGAAGAAACATACTACGTAGGAATCTAGATATGTGTATTTTAAACAGCAGGAGAATACTTAGATGCATGTATTCTGCATTCATTCCTACCACTGACAGTTAAAACTACTTCTGAGTGTCAGAATTGAATCTGCCACCACAGCCCCTTTCTAGGCACGGCTTGTTGAATGTATAGGATGATTTCCATGCCTCCAGCAGTGTTTTAGAGACACAGTCAAAACAAGTCCCTGGTAAGAGAGAGGTGGCAAACATCCAGCTCGATTACAATCCAGATTGAATTTGGGAAACAAAAAGGAATTGGAAAATCAGCCTGAAAACCTATCTGGGGGCATTGGGCACAATTCTGCTCTGTTGTAACTTCAATATGTTTGTCCACAGGGCTTACCTACAAAGTCTAGTGAGACAGAACTTGGGTTCCCAGTGTACAGTTATGGATAGTCACTTTCTTCCTGCATTTTTATTCAACAAAAGAAATACAAGTTTGCGTGCACAACAGGTCATTCATTTATACGTATGAAGTTGTATTTTATCCCAGCCATCTAATATGAAATGTTTCTTCCTTCTAGAAAATCCAGGTCTGCTTTCTATATGCTAAATGATATTTTAAAGAACAAATGACTTCTATTTTTCATCAACATCAGTAATTTATCAATTACTTTGCAAATTATTTTTCTTTCTTTCAAAATCTCAGTATAATATGTTATTAACCTTGACTGTATCTGTTGGTTTTATTGTATAGTAATTTTTTACCTCTCTGTCAGACTGACTGATGTAGTAATGGGTTTAGAGTAAAAATAAACTTAGTATTTAGAGATTAAACTAAATTTAAGAAGTGCTCAGTAAAAATTGGAAACCCAAATAAATAATCTCAGTCTTATGGTAGGTGTTTTATAAGTAAATTTGGTATTAAAAACCTCCAGGATAAGCATCTTTTAGACTTCAAATGCTGTAAAATCAAACACTTTGTCTTTCTCTTGATACTTCTAATGCTGAAAGAAGAATAATTGCTTTATTTCTCATGCTCTCATTGTTATTAACTTCTTCTCATCTCCAGCTCCTGTGACACATGATAGAATTAGACATGCTGGTGATGGTGTGCCCCAGTCAGGCACAGCAAGATGTGTACTGCAGATGTTGCTGATGAGACAGATATTCTTGCCAGTATCCTTGACATTTCTTCCTGCTTTTACTTGAATAAAAGGAGAGCAATGGAATGTTGTGCCCTACCAGCTGGACTTCAAGGATTCACTCTGGACACACAGCATTGCTCCACGGTTTCTGTATCATGAAGTAGAGCGTTGATCTTCCTGCTCAGAATATACAGAAGAGCATGAATGTGCCTTGATGTCAGTTCACATTGTGTTATGCCTTGAGAAGATGAGGAGCAGTTGAAGCACTCCACCAAACTAAAGGAGCGATACTTTCTTCCCTCTCCTTACTCAACTGCAGATTGGTGGGCGAATGCAAATAAATGGAACCTGCTTTAGCAGAGGGGATCGGACTAGGTGATCTCCAGAGGTTTCTTCTAACCCCTAAAATTATGTGGTTCTGTGAAACTAATAGAAAGTAAAAGCCATACAAAGGTTCAATCAAATTGTGCAAAGCAAGAACAAAATACTGTAGGTGGGAGAGGGAGAAAGTAAGCAGGGACTGGAAAAAGTAATCAGGGAAGGATGACTTTTGAACTTTTTGCCCCTATGGTTCTGTCTTTGCTCCCCCCCTGCTTACCATCAGCATCCACTTTCTCCAGGTCTCATCTATTCTCAGTGCGGAAGCAGAAAGCTGTCACATCTCATCCTGTATCTTCCCATCCATCTATCTGCATGTCTGGAATAGCTGGCAGCTGATTCTCGTGGATGAATGACCCGTCAGTAACCCACAGCAGTTACTGTGGGGCATGTAAGCTGATCAAGCTTGAGAAATACTGACAGGGAGAAACATTCATCCAGAGATGCTACTGGTAAAAAGATAAAGATGTAAAGGTTTCCATATGGTAGCTGTGTTCAGTGGGGAAACACAATGCCAGAAAACAAACATCTTATTGCTCTGAATTGCATTTGCTTTCTTCTGCCATTTTGTTTGTCATCTTCCAGTATATTCCAGGTGTTCTCTTTCCTCCTCAGTGCAAAAGCAGTTACATGCAGGAACAAGAACTATCACTGAAGTCTCATCCAAAATACTTATAAACTCATCAGAAAAAAAACTACAGATAAAGACAAAAAGTAATCAGCTTACATATCCATATCTTGGAACATATTTGAGGTTTCTTCTTTCTTCTCCTTTTCTTTTTTCTTTTTTTGCCTTTTTTTTTTTTTTTTTCATTTTTCTTCTCCCCCCTACCCCGTTTTCAACTCCTCAGTTCAGTTTGTAGACTTGCAGACTACTTGTGTTAAAGTAACTGATCTTTGCCATTTTTGTATGTTAAGTGCATTGCAGAATGATTCAAATTATTACAAACTATATAACTTCAAACTGGATGTTATTAGTGGTACAAGGCATTCTCATGCTTTTCAGATGCAGATACACTGAGTTATTTGACAACTCAGTTTCATATATTCTTCTCTTTGCGTTCTGATTTGCTGCTTTAAGCAACCATGTGAACCAGGTAATCAAAACAGTTGGATTTTAGATTGCCACCTCCGTATTTCCAGACTAATCTTTATGATGGACACTGAGCTTTCAGAGTTTCATTTGACTCCCGGCTTTTTCTGCTCCATGTTTTCACTTGTAAGTGCTATGACTGGAAGACTGTTTATCCTGCTGTGCATCTAGTGAGACTGTTTCCCCGTCTTTAAGTTGTTGGCTAAGTGCTCAAACATTACAGTAATTAGCAGGAGATGGGCTTAGTTTTACAATGTTCTTGCAAAGTTGTGATACTGCATAGTGTTCAGACACTGCCAACTATGTAAAAAGGAAAAAAAAAAAAAAAAAAGGAAGAGGAATTGCTTTAAAAACAGAGATTGAAGAGATTGTGAGGAAAAAACTGGAGAATCTAAGATTTTATAATGGCTTAAATAAAGATAATAATTGCTTAGAAAGGCTCAAGTAGCCTTGGAATTGTTTCGTAGCTTTTATTTGAGACTACTTTTCCCAGTTATAGAATCATAGAATTGTTTGATTTGGAAGGGACCTTTAAAGGTCATCTAGTCCAACTCCCCAGCAATGGACAGGGATTTCTAATGCTAGATTAGGTTGCTCAGAGCCTGGTCCAGCCTGATCTTGAGTGCATCCAGGGATGAGGCAGAGCGTCCACCACCTCTCTGGGCAACCTGTTCCAATGCTTCACCACCTTTATTGTAAAAACAAACAAACAAGCAAACAAACAAAATCTTTTCCCATATATCCCATCTAAATCCTCCCTCTTTTAGTTTGATGCCATTTCCCCTTGTCTTTTTGCAACAGAACCCTGCTGACTAAGGAATATACCCCTGCCAGGCGTCTGTACCTGAGTCATACAAGCTGTGGGATGGAAGGACAGATCACAGCCCTGCTGAAAAGAACTTGGGGCTACATGGATGCAAAGGCAGACATGTGCCAGCAATGTGCCCTCACAGCCTAGAAAGCCAACCGTATGCTGGGCTGCATCCAAAGAAGCATGGCCAACAGGTTGAGGGAGGTAGTCCTGTGCTGGTGAGATGCCATCTGGATTACTGCCCAGGGGGGTTGCGGAATCTCCTTCTCTGGAGATATTCAAGACCCGCCTGGACGCCTACTTGTGTGACCTGGGGTACGGAACCTGCTTTGGCAGGGGGGGTGGACTCGATGATCTCTAGAGGTCCCTTCCAACCCCTATGATTCTATGATCCAGATTTGGAGTCTTCAGTTCAGGAGAGAGGTGAGCCTGTTAGAGCACGTCCAGAGGAGGGCCACAGAAATGATCCAAGGGATGGAACACCTCCTCTATAAGGACGGGCTGAATGAGCTGGGGCTGTTCAGCCTGGAGAAGTCTCTAAAGAGATCTGATAGCAGCCTTTCAATATCTAAAGCAGGGCTGTAAGAATGTAGGGAACAGATTCTTTAGCAGTGTCTGATATGACAGGATAAGGGAAAGTGCTTTCAAACTAAAGGAGGGGAGATTTAGATTGCATGTAAGAAAGAACGTATTTACAATAGAGCTGTTGAGGCAGTGGAAGAGGTTGCCCAGAGATGTGGTGGATGCCCTGTCATTGGAGGAGTTTAAGTTCAGGCTGGACCAGGCTCTGAGCAACCTGATCTAGCTGCAGATGTCACTTTTCATTGGAGGGGAGTTGGACTAGATGACCTTTAAGAGTCCCTTCCAACTCAAAAGATTCTGTGAGTCTATATTAAAGAGAATCAGACTCAGTACAGACCCCTGATGGACACCTCTTGTCACTATTCTCCATTGACTACTACTGTCTGGATATGAACTTGCAACCAGTTCTTTGTCCATTGAACAGTTCACCTATCAAATCCCTATCCAATTTAGAGAGAAGGATGTTATGTGGGACAGTGTCAAAGGCCTTACTGAAGTCAGACAGGTGACATCAGTGGCTCTTTCCTTGCCCACTGACTCAGTTACGCCATCATAGAAGGCCACTAGTCTGGTAAAACCTAGGGAAAAAGGAATGTTCTTGCTATCAGTATGCTTGCTTATAAAATTTTTGTAGCTGTGTTTTTCACTGAAGAGCACACAAGATGCATACAAATAAATGTCTGTATGTCCAATTGAATGAGTTGTTTTTCCAAGGCATTGCAGATTTAAAGCTCCAATCTTCAGCATCCCCTTATCTGAGCAAGGAGAGAAACTGGAGCTACAAATGTAGCCAGCTACTTACACTCACCTTCTTCATTATCCAAAAGCTCAGCACTTAGAAAACTTTTTATCTCCCAGTGTCTGTCTCAGTCGTAACACCCACACTGTAGATAGCTACCTCCACCATAGAGGTGTCTATGCATGCAAATCTTGAGGCACCTTGATTTAAAAACAAACTTAGGAAAACTAAGATGCTCTTGTGTTGGTGAGTATGACACTCAACAATACAGTATCACCAATATTACCTTCACTTTTTGTTTAAACGCTAATAACATTTCAAAATGTGATATCACACTGATCTGTATCTTAGATGTAAGTACAGCCTGGAGCATCTTGCAGAATAGAATCTGTTTTGTGATCAATGAATTTTAAATACCTTGAAGTCCTCTTAAGATTGAAGACTACACAATTAGGTCCTTTCACAGAAAACACAGGATCCATAATCACAACATCAGATAATATTTTTTAGTTTTATACCCAAAAACTAACTGTGATCATTGTGGTTGTACTAGAATAATTGCTGGCACATCTGCAAATACATCCTGGGTTATATGGTTTCTGGTTTAATTCTAGATGGTGGCAGAGGCTGTATGACTTCAGTTGAGCTTCAGTCCTTTGGGGTTTCATTGAGCTTTTTGCTGTTCTTTTCTTGTGAAATGGTAGTGATGAACTCCTCTCCACTAAGACTTTTGACCACAGAACTAATACCTCCCTACTCTCACAGCCAGCAATTTGCTAACCTGGCACATACCCCCCTGGCTCTTATATCAGGTACATTATTGCTTCTCCCTTCTATTGGATCTTAAAAACTTGCTTTCCAACACTATGAGTTATATATATATACACACCAGTTCTAACATCCCAGTCCTTCAGAAGCTAATCATTTTTTCAGGCTTGATGATTCTGTCTGGCACATTAAGGGGATATTTCTGTACAAGTACAGAGTGTTCTCTGGGACACCTAATGATCTTATGGGGCCCATATAACACAACTCTCTTCCTATTGTGCTGTAACGCCAAACACTTGGTGGAGACCAGAGGAAATATATTCTGCTGCATGCATGCTGCCTAATAGATGTTGTCAGGTACGGTTACAAATGGAAGAGAACAGCTACAGTCTGTTACAACAAATTAGATTGCAGCTCCATTTTCAAACTTTTTTGCGTGTCTGGTTTTCTATACATGCACATGGTTGAATATCATTCACAAACCTATTCCAGATAATAGTGAATATTCCTTCCCAATACTCTCCCCACAGCCAAAATCTTAGGTAGACTCATAAGGACACCCTTCAGTTTCCCTTTGCTAATATTGTTTTTTATTTAATCTTTCAATGATGTAGTTTTCCACCGAGAAGTGGAAAATAGAGATAGAAGGAATTATTCTCTCTCCCATCTGTTGGATGCTGTCTCCTTCCCAATAACATCTGTGTTTCACAGAACTCAGTTTCTGCAGAGCCATTCCAGACATAATGCTTCATCTTAAGCCAGTGCTTGCCTTCTTCTGGGTTCTTATAGCATACAGCTATAAACAAGATGCCTCATTTCAACACCTTTCCCAGTTGAACTACATATTCACAATCCATTTCATAACAAACTTAATTCTTGATGTCTACTTCCACAGGCAAGAAATCCATGCATGCCTGCTTCTGCTAGTGATGTTCTCCAGATACCTGGCTCTATTTGGTAAAGTCACTCTTACCATGTTGAGTGCACGTCTCATATTTCCTTTCAGCATTCCTGTGACCAGTGGCCATTCAGGGACAACAGGACTGACATTCATGCTTGTCTGCTCACAGCATTTCTGAGCTGCTTTACAGGGCTCATCTGGCTGATGCGGTGTGCCTTTGCAGCAGCATCAGTCACTTTTACCTCTTTTCCAAAGGTCTGCTGTTTCTTAGTGCAGCTATCTATTGTGTTTTGTTTAGCCAATTTCCTTGCAGTGGTTTAGCCCCAAAGGCAGACTAATCCTGGTTGGATTTTAGCCTGTCTTCAGTAAGCAAAATGATGCAGATATCACTGATTTTGCAACTTGGATCCCTGCCACTTAGTTGCATTAGAAAACGGGGATTGAAACACTGGAAAATATTTTGCTGAAGCTAAGGAAACACTTCTGGCAAGAAAACAAGGTTTTAACAAGACTCTTAAAAAAAAAAAAATAAATAAAAGCTCTCCTGAGATCAGGAGCCTGCTGCAGTTTATCTGAACAGCTTTCCTGGCTTATCCATTGAAAGTGAAGCCATCGTTGGAGCGCTGGTAACAGGCATTACTGCTTATAATGCTTTTCCCTGATGTGAGCAGACAGCTTTGCGAGCAGACACGAGTCTTCCCTGCCGTATTTGGGCAGGCACTCGCTAAAAGCCACCAGTTGTTGCATCGCTCTTCGTGATTGTTCCTAAATTCCACGCAACGTGCTGTACGGCGGGACGCCCAAGGGGTCTTCACCAAGCGCAGCAGTGACTCTCGGGAAGGTCCCGCGTGGGAGACGGCACCTCATCCTCACAAAGGGAAATAAAAAGACAGCCCGCTGCTAAGGGGAGGGAGATGGGGGGACGGCCTCAGCTCCCAGAGTCACGTGCCGGGAGGGCAGCGTGAGGGCAGGGCGCAAGGCCCGGCTTCCCTATCCCTCGTTGCGCATGAGTCGTCCCTCCCGTTTTTTCACGGTTCGCGCGCCCTCGCTCGGTGGCGGCCGAAGGCGCTCGGGTTTTTCCGATGCCGCTCGGCGCCTCCCGGCTGCGGCGGAAGATGGTGGCTGGGATTGGCGGGGCGGCGGCAGCGGTGATGCAAACGATGCCGTCGGCAGGCAGCGCCAGAGCCGGCTGAGCGGGGAGGCGACTGGGGCTGCGCCGCCACCCGCCCTCCGCCTCCCTCTCCTCCTCCTTCCCCTCCTCCCCGCCGGCCCCTGCCTCGCCCCGGCCCGGCATGGACGTTGTCGCTGCGCGGTGCCGCTGAGCGGGGCCGCCCTGCGCGGAGCGGGGGAAAGATGTCGGACACCAAGGTGAAGGTGGCCGTCAGGGTCCGGCCCATGAACAGGAGAGGTAAGCGTGGGGCCCGAGGGGGTGCGGGGAGAAGGGTTGCCCGCGCGCCGGCTGCAGCCCCGTGCCGCCTCTCCTTGCAGAGCTGGAGCTGAACACCAAGTGCGTGGTGGAGATGGAGGGCAACCAGACCGTGCTGCCCCCGCCGCCTTNTAAATATATATATATCTTTCAAAGGCAGTGCTTCAACAGTTTTCCAGCTGAAAAGGTCTGGACCTCCTAGTTCGTTGTCACCCAAGAAGTGAAAGCCCTCTCACATGAATCTGAGTGCAGGAATGTAGCTGTGATTGTGCCAGTTCAACTGAAATCTAGCTTGAGTAGTTTTTAGAATCATTGTTACAGTTAATGTGTTGGCCTGGATCTTGAAAGAGCTGTGCTTGTTTCTAGCTACCTTCTGAAGATCCTCCTGTGATATGCAGTTCACCCTACCTCTGTGTAGCATCCCTTCTGTAAAATGGAGATTTTGATTTTCTTAAGACTGTTTTGGAAAGTATGTTTTTTTTATTGTTTATTGAACAGTGTATATCTTGTCAAACTCACTTTGAAGAGTTAATACTATTCTTACAGATATAAAGCAAGAAATACAAATATATATTTTAATATATATATTTAAAGCAGTGACAGAATCTAAGCTTAAAAATCATTATTTTTATAATCTAAAGAGCCTAAGAACCAGGTGGTTTAATGTAGAAGCAGTTATGTGTGAATTTTGCTTGGTGTGCCTGCTGACTCCAGGTATTCATTGAGTGTTTTTTGAAAGCTTCTGCATGTTTTGTTTTTATCTCGGTGGGAGAATAGAATGCTCCGAGGGAACCTCATAGGAACTTTCCAGTACTTGAAGGGGACCTATAAGAAAGCTAGGGAGGGTTTTTTGTGGTGACAGGTAGTGACAGGACAAGGGGAAACAGTTTTAAACTGGAAGAGGGTAGGTTTGGACTAGATATTAGGAAGAAGATCTTTACTGTGAGGGTGGTGAGGCATGGAAACCGGTTGCCCAGCAAGGTTGTGATTGCCCCCTCTCTGGAAGCATCCAAAGCCAAGCAGGATGGGGCTTTGAGGAACCTGGTTTAGAGGGAGGTGTCCCTGCCTA
>VXAB01001327.1:468902-569045 GCA_013399175.1 Odontophorus gujanensis
GCGCCGGCGCCGGCTGGGCGGGGAGGCGACTGGGGCTGCGCCGCCACCCGCCCTCCGCCTCCCTCTCCTCCTCCTTCCCCTCCTCCCCGCCGGCCCCTGCCTCGCCCCGGCCCGGCATGGACGTTGTCGCTGCGCGGTGCCGCTGAGCGGGGCCGCCCTGCGCGGAGCGGGGGAAAGATGTCGGACACCAAGGTGAAGGTGGCCGTCAGGGTCCGGCCCATGAACAGGAGAGGTAAGCGTGGGGCCCGAGGGGGTGCGGGGAGAAGGGTTGCCCGCGCGCCGGCTGCAGCCCCGTGCCGCCTCTCCTTGCAGAGCTGGAGCTGAACACCAAGTGCGTGGTGGAGATGGAGGGCAACCAGACCGTGCTGCACCCGCCGCCTTCCAACAGCAAGCAGGGAGAAAGGTAACAGCCGCGCCGGGGGAGGCGGGGGGGGGGCAGCGGGCACGGCCCCGGGCTGCGCTGGGCAGCGGACTGCCCGCTAGGGGGCACTGCTGCGGGGGGCGCGAGCGCTGCCCCGCGGGGAGGCGCTCCGGGAGGAGGCGGGCTGGGAGGCAGCCCGTGAGAACACGCGAAAATAAATCCGGCGTGTGGTTGTGATGCCCCTGCGAAGAATACCCTTGGAAGTAATCCAAAATACCGATGCACCAGACTGTAAAAATAGATCAGAACGGGAAAAGATTTCTTTCCTCTGAGGGGGCTGCGGGGGAGTGGTGGTGCCGTGTGCTTATCTCTACGGTTACCTGTTGACAACCCGACTTTGTTGAGCTGTTAAATATTTGTGCGTGGATTCGTTTTCATGGTTATAGAGGTCTTCATCTGAACAAATGCTTATTGTTCAAGCTTTCATTAAGAGTATATTTTAGTTTGTAGTAGCTATAAAGAAATTAGTGTGAGGATATATTTGATATGTATATTTTTTATATGAAAGATATATATATATAANGCAGTGACAGAATCTAAGCTTAAAAATCATTATTTTTATAATCTAAAGAGCCTAAGAACCAGGTGGTTTAATGTAGAAGCAGTTATGTGTGAATTTTGCTTGGTGTGCCTGCTGACTCCAGGTATTCATTGAGTGTTTTTTGAAAGCTTCTGCATGTTTTGTTTTTATCTCGGTGGGAGAATAGAATGCTCCGAGGGAACCTCATAGGAACTTTCCAGTACTTGAAGGGGACCTATAAGAAAGCTAGGGAGGGTTTTTTGTGGTGACAGGTAGTGACAGGACAAGGGGAAACAGTTTTAAACTGGAAGAGGGTAGGTTTGGACTAGATATTAGGAAGAAGATCTTTACTGTGAGGGTGGTGAGGCATGGAAACCGGTTGCCCAGCAAGGTTGTGATTGCCCCCTCTCTGGAAGCATCCAAAGCCAAGCAGGATGGGGCTTTGAGGAACCTGGTTTAGAGGGAGGTGTCCCTGCCTAGAGCAGGGGGCTGGAAGTAGATGATCTTTAAGGTCCTTTCCAGCACAAACTATTCTATGATTCTATGAATGCCTGTAATAAATGTAAGTTCTTTTTACCTGATCTGAATTGACTTCTGGTTGTGTCAAGATGTTATGGATTCATTGTGACTCTTGCATGCCACCTTATTATCAGTAGGCATGCTAGCAGGTGATGGCAGCCTTGTTCACAGCCTTCTGCAAAACTGGGAGTTGGCCAGCTGCTAAATGTTTAACTTGTGTGTTGGGAGCAACCCTCTGACGTGAGAGGATTGGAAATGGCAGTGCTCAGGAGTAACTCACTGACACAAAAATATGGTTTGGGTGCCTTCTAAATGGCAGGTACTGTGGGTAGGCTATAGTGCCTCATGAAGATCATTATATTAAACTGTTTCTGGTTTTTCCCCACAAGATAAGGAGTTTAATTCTTGTGATGAAGAAAGAATCCCATTCTTCCGTGTGTACCCAAATAAAGTGTCTATATAGACTGGCTCTGAATTGCTGAGTAGTTGTTGCTTGTACTTGGATGGGTGCCTTGGCAGGGTTAGAGATGTCAAATAGATTTTTGGTTTTCTTCGTATAGCTTGTTTTTACATAGCTCAGTGGGATTTATTTCTCTCAGAGTAACTGTGTCATTCCAAAAATTATTTCTCTTGTTTGAGTGATTGTCTGGTCCTTTGTGCTAGATTGCATGATTTTAATGTTCTGTTTGATGTTAACTTTTTACATTTTATCTTTTTATATGGATTTTTTTTTTCCTTAGAGGAATTGACGTACAAGCTTGTACTGTGCCTTGGAATTAGAAAAAGTGGTCTTCTAAAGAAAATTTGTTTTCCAGGGCTGCTTTTCTTAGTTGAGTTGAAGCTGAGAAGCTATAGTTTGCAGGGGCAGGAGGGGGGAGGGAATCAGGACCCTGCTCTTTGTTTGCTTTGTTCTCTGTTTACACAGTTCTAACTTTAAATGTATTGACAGAACTTTCTGAAGCAAAATTAAGTAGCACTTTCATGATTATAGTAACTTGCTTTTGGAAGAATATCTAAGATTATGAATATTGAATGTAAGTAGTTCTGCCTATTCTGTAAGGAGTTCTTGAATTAAATCCAAATTCAGATGCATGCTGTTAGTTAATATCTATTTTTTTAACAAGGATACTTCTGTAGAATTTTAGGTGGGAAAATTATGATTCATGTGGTCAAAAAAGCCTAAAATCCTAGACTGCTGTTATCTGTCCAGCTTCCACTATTGCGTTAGTTGTAAAGCGGTAACTTAGAACCATCAGTTAGGATTCTGACTCCTTTTCCTAACAACTAGATAGTATATGGCATTAACAAACCGTAACAAACACAGCTACAAGATAGTAACTGTTACTAAATGTTTTTGTCCCTTTTTATAAGCAGCAGGCCTTTCATTCTGTACAGATGTATTGCTAACTAAACTAACAAAGAAGAAAAAGCATTCTGATAGTAAAACCTAACAGAGTCTGAAAGACACAGAAAAAATCCAACTGTATGAATAGCAGTCAGAGTTCAGAAACAGTTTTCATCAGCAGGTTTCTGGTGTATTCTCTGTTGCTAGCAAAGATTTGTGCCTTTAGACCTCATTTTACTATCATGAATAGCAGTAGTTTCCTTTATGTCTGTCTTAAAGGTATTTCTGTTGTGATACCTCTTCAATCTTCCATCCATTTTCTCCCCCAGATTGGTTATGTTTCTGTCATGCTATAAATGTTTGTGTTCAGTTGACAATATAAGGTGTACCTTATTAAAATATAACTACGGAATAAGTTACAGTGTGGAGTTACAGACAGTCTTGCAAAATATCTCAAGGATTTTTATTTTTTACAGTGGAAGTACTAAACTTCAGTCCAGGTTACTAAGGTTTCCCTTCATGTTAGAGACAATATTTTTCTTTTTAGTACTGTCAAAATGTTTTAGTATTGTTTCGTAGTGGGACAAGTTAGGTTTTACTGTTGCCACTTCTGCTTTTGCTTGTTTTTTTTGCTTTCCTCCAACCTTACCTTTCATCTACACTTTGTAACATACCGAGTCTGAAAAGTTTGATTCCCTGACAACACTTCATGGCATACTCTATTTTGTTTGTAAAACAAAATATTTGTCTTGACAGAAATAAATAGAGACAGTAGAACTGAAGTATCGTTTCAACTGTAGTTTTAACTAAGCAATAAAAAAAAATCCAACCCAGGAAACGTCTGTTGGGCAATTTATTTCGTTAAAGCACAGTGCCCTTCTGCAAACTTTGCTTTATTAAGTATCTTGAGTCAGAAAATGGGAAAGAGATCAGGTTTTGCAATTGAGCTTAATGTTATCACTTTCCTCAGATGGCGTCTTCCTTGTCTGGCATAATTGTTTTCTATTTTAGAACTTGCTTGCTCTGTGTCCCATCATCATCAATGTGATAACAGACAAATAGCAACAAGGCCAAATTCTACTTAAGTAAAACTCTTCTTGTACCTTTAAATTACTCAAATTTGTGGAATTCATTTTGAGGTTTTTTTTCTTTGTTTTATCAAGCTTAGCTCTTCAGTAGAACAGATATCTAGGAACAGGTGTATGCACGGGGTCTGTCTAGGTTTTGTCGATCATGAGACTTCAGAGTTGAAAATCTGAATCCCTAGGTAGCTTGTCCTAAAGCTCTTGTTTCTTGAAAAAAGTTTTGGGCACCTCTCTACCTCGGAGAAAACACAGTTTTTGGGATGGTCTTGTTTTCAGTAGGTAGTCCTTCATGTGATCATTGTTGTGCTTTCTTCTTGTGTGTATGTATCGCTTTAAATAGCATGAAAAATGAGTGAATAGTACTGTTGTAGGGGGCAAATGGAGGCTGAGATAGGACAACTGCTAATAATTTCCGCATCTGAAGGAGTGACTTTGATTATGACTTTGATGCGTATACCATGGATTTTCACCTGGAGTAAATGATAAAATAATGGCAGGCAGCAACTTTTATCTTTGCCTACAGGAAATTGTAAAAGCAATCTGACTTTGACCTCTTCTGTTAGCTTCCTGGTGGGCATCAGTGTTCAGGATGTGAGGCGTTAGCTCTGAATCTTCATGGAAGAGATGTGTTTGTTATAAAACATATGACTGGGAAAGGGCATCTCAGAACTATTTTTTTTATTGCTTTTATTCTTTCATACCAGCTGGGTTACTAGATGCAGTTCCATAAAACCACTGTTTTAACACTTCTGTCCCAGATTTCCATGTATTAAATTCCATGTATTTTTGGTTATGAGTTTGTGACGTGGTTTTTGTTTCTTTCTAACATAATTTGAGCCATGCGTAAATGGAATACCTTTTATTTTACGGAGCTCACAAAGTCCAGGCAGCTGTCAGGCAGGACCTTGTGCTCTGGTCTTTAACTGGCATTGCCAGAGGAAACTGCCATTGCAGGCTTCTGGGACTATGGGCAAGCAGATAGTAAAACTTAGCTGGCAGTATTTCAGAACAAGAATCATGTCTTTGAAGGGAAGGAAAGCTATGCTTGACGATACCATGCTTAGACAGTCTTTGCTTTGTAGGCATTCTCTGCTTTTGGATTACTGAGTATTGTTTTCAAGTATAATTGAGTAGAGAACAGTAAAATGAGGCTCTACTTTGAATACATCTGTGTTTTTTCTTTTTTCTTTTTTCTGTTAGAAATGCACTCATGGTAGAATGGGAAGAGATTTCTTAAAAAGATTAGAGGGCACACTTAGCTTCTGTAATTTAGAAGGGGAAGATAGGGGTGCATTTACCTATTATTGTAGCCAGAGATGTGTTTTGAGATTTGGATTACTATTCAATATGCCTTGAGTATGTTGTTTATTGAAATGAATGATAAATTTAGAAAATGAGCAGCTCTTTTAAAGTTGAGTGGTATTTGTCCTTTTCTTTGGGGAGATTGGTACTAAAGGAGAAGTTTTTCTTTCGCTTCCTTTGTCCCCTTGGTTATAGAGTTTTCTTTTTGAAAATAAGATTACTTTTGCTCTGTGTATTTAGTTTAGTAGACTTACTAAATACGTGTGTGGGAAAGTTTCAAATTTCTAGATTGTAATAGCTGCCAGTGTTAATTGAGACTTGTATTGTAGTGATCTAAAATACTTAAGTAGGTGCTGAAAAAAGACTGTTCCATGAAACTTCAGCCCAAAGAGATGCAGTGCACAGAAGCTTCTGTTCACCACAGGCCTATGGGCTACATGACCCTGGGCTGCCAGTCTTTGTGCAAGTTTTTGGTGATGAAGAGAATTCCTTCTTTGTCTCAGGCCTGCAGTGCAGCATGCGCAGGCGGTCATCTGGTATTCGGGGAGTCATTGTGGTGGTACTTCTAGTAATAAGATTACAGCTAAATCTTTAGACTGACAAAAGTACTAGTTGCTGGTATGTTTGAGACATTAGCAGATTTGAAGTCCTTTATCCCTCTGAAGCTGGGTGCAAACTGAGTAGCAGTAGGGGTGGCCACCTCGGCTATGCTGCTGCTGTCCCCTGCATGGGAGAGCTGAGCTTAGTTGTTGAAAAGTCATATGGTATCTTTGCTTAGTTGGCCTGGTTTGAATCTATTAATGGAAGCATTTGCTGCCTACTGTAGTGAAATGCCAGCTGCTGCGGCAGATTCTGTTGCTTAATTGCGTAATTCCTTGTATTCTGTGAGGACATATATTAACAACTGCGGAGTGTGACAGGGGCTCTATGGAAATGTGAAAGCGTTGGCTGTGGACAGAGGATTGTATGTGTTCAGTAAGCGCAGCATACAAAGAAAAGGCCCCTCCTGAGCATCCATTTGTACCACAGGACTCAATAGCAAGTGAACTTGAGACCTGAAGCACCACGTTAACTGGAGCAGTTGTACTGCTGCCTAGAAGTAGTGCTGTGTCTCTTTTTACAACAGAGTTGAAAAGACTCGTAAGCTTGTTCAGTTAGCATATGACTTTACATTGATACGAAGTTGGTCATCAGAGCTTGAGCTTCATGTGCAATGTCTTTGTGATCCTTCTGTGTCATATGGTGGGTAATGACTGGGAGCTGAGGGAGGAACTCAGCATGTTAACGAGCAAGTTGAAAATCAGAAAAATATGTTGCTGATGGGGGTCACAAGTTAATGATAGAAGCTCAAGATATCTGTGCTGGTGGAGTACAGGAGGTAGATAACTATTTTCAATAGCATGGGAGGGTGTTTGTTTATTTCATTTTGCATTCTTTGCAGAAAAGTGAATGGATGCCCTTCTGAAGCTGTTGTGCTTGATTAGTGTTAATTAACCTTTGCAGTTCTGGTTTGATTTTTAGATTGAAAATCAACTATTATAATTTTTCTTCAGGAGGTAACCCTCAGAATTTAACGAAATTTTAACCATATCCTGTACTAATAAATTCCTTAGTCATTAGCTTCAACTTTTAGTTTGACATTGTGTCACGTTCTTAACAGATGTCCTTAAACATGTAGGTGCCTGCTAAATATCACCCTGTAGTAACTTTTGTTCTGAGTGTTACAGTTCCGAATGAAGAAGTATACCTCAGCTACTCTTTTTTGGCAGATTAAGCCATGAGTATATTTTGCGTCTTACTGTACTGGACCTTGTTTAGAGGCACGTCAGCCCAGCAGTGGAAAGGTGTCTGAAACATTTTTGTGCTTGCATTAAGTGTATAGTAAACTTCACAGTTAAGCCTCTGTTGTATCTTTAGCTTCATCGTTATTGTTCACTAGCACAGGACAGATGCTTGTGGTCTCTGTTCATGTTCAATAGCAGCGTAGCTGGGAAGCTGGTGCTGGCTTACACTGAGGTTTGTGGCGTCACTGCATCTTCTTTTTGCAGTTTATGTATATTCCAAGAATTCAGAGCATTTCATAAATGTGAATCAAAGCAGCTGCTGTGGCTGGAATGGCGTGCTTATCCACGAGTGTGTTTACGAAGACATTGTTTGAGATGTTAAATAAATTGGGAACTTTATCAGAAAGTGTAGTTTGCTGTTGTCTAAATAATATCCTTTGTTTTGCAAGTACCTTACTGAAACTACTGGCATTGAGATACTTTTTCTTCAAAGTTAACTCTAGAGAACATTTTGGATTTGCAAATAAAATGAAAAAAAAAAAGATATCCTTTCTATTGACTTCATAACTTCTCAGTTTGTTTGACAGTATATTTTTGTACGTAGACATTGATCCAAAATAAGTAGCATTCAAAGGCCTTCAGTGAGATTAACTTCCCTGCTAGTGTGAGGCTTCAATATTCTGTGCCTGTCTCTTGATCCCTTGGATAAGTTCTTGTAGTATTAAATGCAAATACGTGGCAGTGTTGTTTCTGTTTTATTATCTTGTGTGTTGACAAGGAACAGTGGATCTAAGATAAGAAACTACAATACCTGTACTTTCCACATGGTTTCTACATTTTGTCTAACAGATCAAAATTGAATTGTGTTCAGAGTAGCTGAGAGTCTTTTCATGAATTGAATTCCTTCAGAACTGAGCATTAAGGGATTGGTTGTGAAGATGGAAGGCAAAGTTTATCTGCAAAATATGATTTTAATTTGAAAAACAGGCCTCAGCTTATGAATTACAGTAGGTGAACTTCTGCTAAAGGTAGAAGTTGCAAGTGGTGGAAGTTTTCTACTGACAGAGCTACTTTGTGGCCCTCAGTGTTGGTATCTGTTGATATGAATAATTTATAAATACAGCGTGATGCAAGTTTGCAGAACCCCAGACGTGTTGGCTCAGTAGTGCTACCTTCCCAAATGATGCAAATCCTTTGCATTTTGATTTTTTTTTTCTCAGTCATACCATGTTGTCCTTCCCTATTTTGGGATGTTTCTGAATTTCCTTTAGACAAGGCATTTGTTTTCAGAGAGTTTCATCTAATGAAGTCAGGCTGAAACAAAAACCGGTTGTACTGGGATAGTAATGTTCCAGCTTTTGACATATGCTGCTGAAGAGCTTAATATATTGCTTGTGTGTCCTCTGAATGCTCAGCAAGCAGTAGCTGTGTTTGATTACTTTGCAGTTAAGTAGTGGGGTAAGAGCAGAGAGCATCTGCTGTCTCCTGCACACTACTACGCTGTTTTGGTGTTGGAAGTTGCTTCTGAAGGCTTTGTCAGAATTGTACTGTGCAGCTGCTTCTCAGGTTTTGCCATTTCACAGCTAGTTACTGTGACCACAGTGGCTCTTCTATTCTGGAATGCATGGTCTAGGAAATGGTCTGGCATTTTCTGTAGAGCCCATTATGTTTAAGGAGAAATTGGAATCGTTCTCATTCTTCTTCTGGTGTAAGCAAGCCTTGTTGCTTCTGTACCTGTGTTCTTGCTTGGAGTGCCCTTGAGAAATGCTGCTTTGGTGTGGGTGTAGAAACTGAAACCTTAGGAAGTGCAAAAGGTGGCTTCCTGAGTAGATTAGCTGCTGACATGTCAGAATACAGGGAAAGGCTACTTGGGGACTAGGGCTGGAAGGCTAATGAAAGGTAGAACTGGGTGCCCTGCAATACTATGAAACTCCTCAAAGTATGTTTTGGGGGAGGTGGGAGATCCAATGGTAAAAATCCTATAACCTTTCTAGCTCCCTGCTGAAAATGTGTATAAGAAACTGGCATTTCTGTGAGGACATGCTGCAGTCTTCATGTGTGTTCTGGTTGAGATCCAAGTTGAAAACCGAAAAGAAAAACTTGTTGTAAACAGATCATTGAAGACTGGACAGAGCTTACCATGCAGTATGCTTTTGAAGAGCATCCAAGTCCTTTGTGTTTTTATTGAGGTGTTTATAACACTTAGGAATATGACATGGAATTAGCTGGTTTTCAGTGTATAACTGTAGCATTTCAACAGTCGTTTTATTTACAGTTTATTATAGTAAATGTCTATCATTACTCAATTTGCAGAAATTGATTATGTAGTAAACATATGTCCATCAGTAAGGCTATGACAGTGTCTTTGAAAATGCATTCAAGCATTCTCTTAAGCTCTCCTTCAATGGATCAGAGTTGTCAATTTTTAATAAGTTCAGTAGGCGTTCCTGCCAGTTCCATGTCTTGATTTTCCCCCTTGCTGCCAGAAGTACTGTGTTGAAGGAAACGAATGTCTGATTTCTCCATGGTAAAAGCTGGATGTTAATTCATGCCAGTTCTGTTCTAAAATGCTCAGCAGGGCATAGAAGATGAGTGCTGAACCTAGATAGGCATCAGTGTAATCCCTCCTCTTGTCTAACTATTGTTTAGGGTAGGCTGCATCCTCTAAAATAGCTTTTGGAGTTTGTTTTGCAGATGTGAATGTGGCAATGGAAGGGAGTTTTCAGAAGAAGGTGTGCAAGCTCTGTGCCCTTTGAATAATCTGTCCTTGTCATCTATGGTCACACATAGAATTACGTATGTTGCACCATGTTTCTTGAAACCTTATTTGAGGTTTCAGTATCAGTTGATTGTTAGGGAATGACATCTTGCAACTTATGCTAGTTTAAATGCAGAAGTGCAGATCCATGGTGTTTTGCTGGCTGAATGCCCTCCGTGTTCTACCATTCTCATATGTTTTCTGAGCTATTTCATCTACTGTGTACTCTGACCCATGCTGTTGGTTGCTATTTGAGAATTTACTGGGGAAAAAAGCCAGCACTGATTCATGGCCTGTGTGCAAGGCACTCAGATGTTTTGAAAAGGCCCTAACATGGCTTACACGGGAAAAGGCTTACACGGGAAAAGGCTTACACGGGAAAAGGCTTACACGGGAAAAGGCTTACACGGGAAAAGGGCACTGTCACCAAGTTGGATTAGACCAAGAAGTGCAACAGATTTTTTTCCAAATAGTGTAGAAATTGTATACTTGAAGTACTTTTAAAATCATCACATAGAGTCATGGGATCACAGAATTGTAGGGGTTGGAAGGGACCTCTAGAAATCAAGTCCAAACCCCCTGACAAAGCAGCTCCCTAGACCAGGTTGCACAAATAGGTGTCCAGGCGGGTGTTGGACATCTCCAGAGAAGACTAATTATTGTCATACTTTGCATCCAAAATAAAAAGTATGTTAAGGATTCACTATAAATGGAGGAAAAAAGAGTGTTGCATATATTTTTAAATTGTTTTTTTCTCTTGGAGGTCTAATTCCTTCATGTGAGGCAGATCAGTTCTTTGCCTCAGTGCTGTTAGAATCTCAGAACCTTTGCAGTAGGGCACTTGCCTTAGCTGCAGCTTCCCCTATAGCTTATCTTTCTACTTTCATGCTTTCATTTGTGTACGTATATAAAAATAAATTGAACTGATCTGGAGTTAGTCATCAAAAAACATGACTTCTAGGTTTGTTTGTTTGGTTTTTTAATGTAGCAGCTATTTAAGTGAAAAGGAGTTTGCAGTATCCATCTTACACTGAAAATCACTGGCTGAAAATTGAGTGCTAGCTTATTTAAAATATTAGTGAGTTTCAAAGTGGAAAAATCATGGAGAAATCATATGGTAACTTTCATTTGAACAATTTTGATTTTAATTCTCTATTCGTCAAGCCTGAAATATATTTGCAGTTTTACTGCATACCTACTTTGACCCCTTACATTCTTCCAGTATTACGAACTGAAAACTGCTGTGCTTGGTAGTATTTGCCCTCTCGGTTCGTGAAGTACTGTAATACTTATCGGAATTCAGGAACTTGTGGGAAGTTGCATGAAGAGATACACACTGTTTCTAACTGACCTACTTATTCTTTTTCCTTAACGTGACTTCATGTTCTCTTTTAAGAACTTCTATATAGTTTTTGAGAGACCAGTTGTATTCCTTTGTTTCTCCACTGTGTGAGCAGATCTTTAGTAGCACGATTGAGGCTGTGGTTTCTTTAAACTAAAAGAAGAGAGATTTATGGTAGGTGTTAGGCAGAAATTCTCTACTCAGAGAGCAGTGAGGCACTAGCGCAGGCTGCCCGGAGAAGCTGTGGGTGTCCCCATCCCTGGAGGTGCTCAAGGGCAGACCGCATGGGGCTCTGGGCAGTCTGAGCTGGTGGGTGGCAACTGTGATAGGCATCACAGGGCCTCAGCCTTGGTCTCCTGCAGCCTGGTTGCATGAACCAAATATCAGGCAGCTATTGGTGATGTCTGTTTTTATCGAGCAAGGCTTTGGTAGCTGTCCCTGTAAACTTGGAACTGGGAGGAGGTGATGACACTGGAGTTGAGAGCAGTGCCAAGAATAGGAAGGGCAAAACAGAGTGGGCAGTCTTACTTCTTTAGATGTGGTGTACGCAGTGAGCACATGCTCAGGTAATGAGGCGGTGGTGATAATAGTGGTCTGAAACTCTGAGTCAAGGCTGCACAGAGATGACTAACTTGTGGCGCAGATTAGGTGTCTGGGTGTGCCTGCAGCACACTCCCTCGTGTGCACTCTGTTATCTGTGATTTTCCATTGTCACCCCTCTAGCAGGAATAGCAGAACTGACTGCAGATCATAACTAAGTGGAACTAGGAAGATGAGTGATAACATTTGAAGTAGATTTTAAAGTACTTGAAGTAGTCAAAACAAAGTTTGACTAATTTTGATAAAGTAGGATGAAAATTCATGGTTTAAATTAAATATTTTTATTGACCTTACTAATTTTGCTGAATGCTAAATTGTAAGGGTGAGTACAGGCAGTACCCAGGAAAGCATTAGACAGGAAGGAATGTTTTCTTACTCTGAGCTCTGTGAAAGAGAATTTCCATTGAGATACTATGCTGTGAGATAGTTTGCACATACTTAATATCCCAGTGCAGAAATCTAGTTGATGGTCCTTACCTTGCTCTGAATGGATGCCAGCATCAGCCAAAGTATCTGGGTTAGCGTGCATCTGGCTGGGTCTGCTTCCCAAGACTGACATATCAGCATTCAGGCTCTTTAAATATACTTGACTAGTCTTTACAGTAGACCTCATCACTTCTGTGCAGGCATATCCTTTATAAAGTTTGTTTTTCCCTACTCTTGTTTGATTTTGTGTTCTTTGTCTGCTTCTCATCATCTAAACTTACCTGCGTTCACTGCATGCTCTTTAAGGGTATTATGTAGTGTTATCTCTACAAATGATTGCATTTTAGAATTAAGATTGGAGTGCTGTTAGGAAGTCCCAGGAGCATTGTCTTGCTTATTCTAAATTGGAAGCTTTGATTACCTTTAATCTTCTTTACTTGGTACAGCAGCATGTATGTGTTTCTTGTCTCATGTTTGACGTGTCATGAGTGTTTCTTCACTCTTTATAACTAGTGTCTTACTCTGTAGTACTCTCTGATAGTGTTTTTTCTCCTGTTATCAATTCCTCTGTATTTCTGTTTCTGTGTACTAATTACTTCTGTTCTGAGACATGCCTGAGCTGTCAGGTTGATTTTATTGTGAGTGTGTCTTGCAGTGTAGAGGCTGCATTTTTCTGTGGTATAAGGACAAATCTTGGGAGGGCACTTTTGTTTTTTTTCCCAACATGTAACTGTGTTCAACACACCTGCTGCAGAATTGGAGCTAAAATGTTCAGCTAGACCCCAGCATATTTTTGCAGGGTGAAGGAGATTCATGTTCCCAAATTCTCTCACCCTTCCTTTGGAGCGCTCCTTCACTCCCTGCATCCTGCCAGCATTGTGTGCAGGCTGAGGCTGTGCATTCCTTTTGTACCTGGTCAGGCTCACTCTCAGCCTTATGAAAGTGTCCTTGCATCCTCTCTGTTTTTAGCATTTAGCTTTTCTTTTCATTGTTTTTGCTTGTTTTGTGCCTGAGCTAATAAGCATCTGCTTTTTTTTCTTAAAAAAGAACAACAAAAATAAGCACGTTCTGTATGGCCATGCAGATTTTTGCTCTTGTTCATGGTTGGCAAAAATGCATTGCAAATGATATTAACTGTGCTGAAAAGCAGTGTTTTGTATCTGAGAATTTGCTCTATCAAATAGTATTTATATTGTGTTCTTTGTAGCTGTTGTAGTTTCCATGGAAGTAAATAGGGGGTATTACTTTTGGAGTGACCTATGTACAAGTGATTAATAGACAAATCAGAGTATGATAGGTTGGTTTCCTTTTGAAAGTTAAGATTATAATAAAGTCTACTTTAGAATAGCTCTGCAAAGGGCAGATCTCATCTGAAGCTCTGTTGCTGAGAAAGCAAAATACGTTATAGATAACTTCTCAAGCTGAGCATACCAGTTCAGAAGATTATTTTGTGAGTGCCGTAGTTCAACAGAAAATTTGTCTGAAACTGTCCAAATCACTTACACTGTATATACTGTAACAACTTTCATGAAACCATGAAATGTGAAATACAGCATTGCAAGGCACTTCAAGTTATTTGGTTAAAGCAGTAAATAAATGGCAGTCCTTTCATCATGCAGTTCCTCTGTCTGCAAAACTATGAGGAAAGAACGTGCACTGTATGTTCTTATTCAGGCACCTGCAGAAGTAAAATACTATTTCCTCATGAATAAATTTGTTCACAGCTTGCTTCAGGGAACTCATCTCGTAGGCATGCTTATGCTATGCAATTAGTTTTTTTTCCTCTTGGCACTTACTGCAGCGCATTAATAGTAATGAGTGTAAAATGGTTGTATAAAGTAACATCTTTTTTTTCCTCTCATCAGTACTATCTAATTTTAACTCTGTGGCTATAGCTTTTAATTTACATGTGACTGTATGGAAGCCTGGGCCTCCAAGCTGCTTTGTGTATTTATTTCAGTTTAAAAATGCGAAGTTGCCAAAAGTAACAAGCAGCAATGGACAAAATGCTTTCAGTTGTTGCTTTAGTTTGATTTTTCGTTTACTGTTTTGTGCATAATGTGAGCGTTCTTAAATGTCTTTGGGCCAGGCAGATTTTGCCACCTTGCAGTTGCTGTGTGGTATCTTTGTTATTTCTGAGCTTATTAAAAGAACTGAGGTACAGAAAATTAATGATAGATGTTACATAGCAATGGTTGTGAACAAATAAATTATGCAAAGATAACATCTGTGAAGCATTTTTTTTGAAGGCACTTGATAGTCTGAGCACTAGGTTTGCATAGTGCTAAGTCTTTAAATTGGTCTGGCTTGTTTGCAAGGGAGCATTCCTTCTCCCCTTCAATTTCCATTGATGGGTTTTGAATACCTGTATTTGATTTAACTTCTTATTTAATAAGTTAGTATTTAGCTCCCTGATCAGAGATGTTACAGAGATGTAATTTAAGTTGAGAGTTGAGAAATGTACGGTTGAAAGCTGATAAACATGAGAAGATCTCTGGTGGTGCCTTCCTTGCTTCTCCACCCCTATTAAATAAGGTGCTCTACTTGTTTTCAGGCTGCAATGCTGGTAAACCGTCAATCATATTAAACTAACATTTATTGGTGGAGTCAGTAGCCATGTGTATAAAATGTTTTCATGAAATAATAAGCAGTCATTTTTGTTCTGCCAGTGGTAAATGAGTAACTTCACAGTTGTGATACTCGGATCAGAAGGTTTCTTAATGTAGCGAAGAGTAACTGCTAAAAGCAGTCCCATGAAAGGTGATCCAGAGTGTGCTGCTACTTAACTATTGTAAGAACCAGATAAAGGAAGGAGGCAATATAGGCATTTCCATCTTTGAAATGCAGAAGGCTTTCAGCTCACGCTGAGCTTGAGACTGGCTTGACCTTGGGCAGAGCTGAGGTGGTGGTTGGCATCCTTTAGGTTCTTGTGAGGGAGATTGTCTCTTAAAGTCTCATCTTTAACACCTGTGCTAAGAATTACACCTGTAGCATTTTCTTATTTTTAGTGCTCTGCCTCAATGTGGGTATCCTCAAATCAGGAGGAGTAGAGCATGGAAGGTTAAAAGTGAACAGTTTGGTCTGAGTTGCAGAACTGAATTTCATAGGTTTGAGAGACGTGTATGATAATTTGATAGGATAACCGTTTGTAGAATATTAATTTTATAATTTTGGCTTTCTGTGTTTTTATTCCTGGAGTCTTCACTCCTTTAATTTGTTTTCCTCAATGTTCTGTATGTTTCTTTGTAGGATTTAGGTAATCAGTTTGCTCTTTTCTTTTTTTTCCTCACAAATGCATGCATTTCTTCATAGGCAGCAGGTTGGTTTGTTTTCCAGAGTAGAGGTGGTCTCTAGTCAGTAAAACATTCAGTTTCTAGAAGTCTCTGCTTCTCACATTCCTGCATTTTCGTCTTTGCTCTTATGTTTTACTTACCTTTTTGACTCGTGTACATAGAGCATATAGTGTTTTTTATGCTTGAAAAAATGAAAGCAAGTGGTGAGTCACTTCTCCAAAGGGAATGTTAAGCTTTTCTTTACTGTTTCCCCACTTAACTTGGTACACGTTTTGAAATTGGACAAACAAACCCAAGTCAAAGCTCCTGACTTTTAGTAGTTTACCATGTGCTTGATAGAACTTAAAAGCTAATAAACGAACTTATTTGAATATTTGACTGCTTGCCAGAATATCAACTAGTATAAAAATGTTAACACTACTACCTGCTGATTACTCTTCTGGTATTCTGTATGTGTCCTCAAGTTGTTTAGTGAACTTAATTTAAGGTGAAAAAGCAAAAGAAAACTTTTCTCAGTAGATCTTAAATGTAGAAGTCATTGCTTATAGTGGAGAAGTGAAATGATGAAGTGCTTTAAATTTAGTTTATGCAGATTATAATGACAAAATAGAAAGTAGTGATTGTGAATGCTTAATGCTTTACAGAAATGGCTTAAATATAAAACACTGAATTGAGTACTGTTCAGTAATTGTGTATATTTATACAGCAAGGTGTAACTTGCTTAATTCATCTATAAATTCTAGTCTTCTATTTAACTGAGTGGCACCTTGTATTTTTAAGCTGTTTAATACTCAGTGGGAGGTTGGAACTATAAAAATACTATTTTCTGAACTTTCCTGAAGTGATAAAGTAATTGGAATTAATGGTGTTCAGTGGGGATTCCTACTGTGAATGATGTGGCACAGTTACTGACTGAATGACTGAATTACAGTAATAGGGAGGGTAGTAATACAAAACAAGGAGGAAACGGTGCAACACGGGAGTGGAAGCATATACAAAATAGTCCATCTGCTTGGAGTTGCAAGTAGATTTTTATCAAAACTTCTAGAGATTATATACTCATCTTAAATCATTGTCTTGTAAAAGAGAAACTTCTGTGTACCGTGTTTAATATGTAGATGTGGTGATTTCATGCTGATTACCATCGCTAAAGATGACCACGTTGTGCTCTGCTCATCAGCGTAAGAGGTGGAGGGTAGGAAAATATGATGCGGGGGTTAGGGGAAGGAAAGCTAATGGGTTAAGTAAAGTTAAAGGAAAATTAATTGAAGGAAAGAGGAGACAATTATTCTCTACTTCCCATCAGCAATGTTTGGCCATGTCTTGGGAAGCATGGCCTCAATGTATGTAGTGGTTGTTGATACAGGGTAGCCCTTGAATAAGTGTAGGCTAGCTGCCTCAAGTGTGTTCCCACCCCTGTCTCCTTGCTCCAGGAGGGTTGAGGAGAGCCTTGGTGCTGTGCTAGCATGAGACAGAAACATCAGGGGGATGCTAGTGCTGCTCTGAATAGAAGTGTAGAATGTACTGTGTGGGCATCTCTGAGGGAGCTGACCTCCATCCCAGCCAAACTCCACACAGTAAATCCAGATAAAAAGTGGCTTAAATTCACGAGTTAATTATATGCACACTTACTTTGCTGGTGGTAAGATTTTGACTCATCTTTCATGCTACGTGGCATTTCTGTAGGTGTTGATAAAAGGCTTGGGACCAACATATCAGTTGGATGTGTGTGAAGTTTTTCCAGACAAGTGTGACATCTCATTTCTAATCAATGGGCTATGAGTTTGGAAGCATACAAGAGGTGCTCTTGCTGTTGTGATGGCATTGTACCCTTTTCTATATAATCAATAAAAATAGTTTGGGAAGGTTGTTTTTTCTGTTTTGTTTTTTTTTTTTGATTTTTTTTTTAAAGGAACTGCAGATTGCATACTGATACATTATGTGATGATTTATAGAAAGATGGCAACTTTTGAAATGTTATGAACTTGTAACTGCCTGGGCTATGGTAGTCTGTATGTTTTGAAAACCTTCCTTTCCTATCTTTTATCATCTGATGTGTGCAGGTAGATGTAGTTAATCTATATGGTTCATTTGTGTCCCTGAGTAACGAAGAGGTTTGTCAGATTTCTTTAGCACAGACTGATGTGGAATTGGAAATGGAATGGAAATAGTTTGATTCTGTTCTGTAGCCGTAGTTAAAAAAGAAAATCTACTACTGTAACTTACTGATAAGTTGGACATACTTGATTAAGCTATTAATTTTCTTTCCTTCATTTATTTTTATTGATGTCTGCAGTAACACTGCTGTGACTTGAATGAGGAGGGGGGATGGAAAGCACACTAAGATTATGGTATGATTCCATTTTAAGTATGTCATCTGTCATGCTCCCAGAACTGTGCAACACGTGAGTTGGAGAAAATAAAATTGTCCAGTATGTCAAAGATGACAGATTGCTTTGGTTGTGTGGCTTGATTAAATATTTTCTCTTGTCTGTTTGAAAAATTAAAGACTAAAATTATCATCAGTATTCAGTTAAGTATTGAGTTACACAAAAATGGTTTCCTGAATACTTGCTTTAGAGGTACTTGTTATTTGGCAGTCTCTTGAAGTGTTGGGATTGCCTCTGACCTTAAAAATTTCTCAGCCTGTATGCAGGAAACAACATGTTGCCTTGGTATGTAGAAGCTTTTCATTTTCTACCTAATTTTAGCAAAGCTGATAGGCATATTTTAAAGGAATGTCATTGTAAAGCCATGAGACTACTATTAAAAGCAGGTGCCAAATAAATAGAGTTGTATTTCTTCAGTGGTGAAAAAGATGAGATGCTTAGTTGGTTCTCTAAGATGAGCAGAAACTCTGCGATGCATGACTGTTGTTAATGAGCTTGACTTTATTATTGCCAGCTGAACAAGCAGCTCAAAGCAGCTAAAGGAATTTTATATTAGTCTTATACCAGCTGGAGTCAGCACAGATGGCAATAATAGTTTCCATCACTGAGCAGTGATAAATGTCTGTCCTGTTGTAAACATGGAAGAGAGTTAAAACAGAAATCCCAAGCAACACATTTGCTACAATTATTAAGAGTCTATTATTGAAAGTATCTGTAAGATCAAATAGCAAACTATGTTTTAGTGAACTCTGTTACTCTGGATAACCTTATTTATTAAATTGCCTTTATCAACATTTTTAGACTTCAGAACACAGGGAAATTAAGTATTTGGAAAGGGAGTGTAGGTAACAGATCATATGTGCTGTCACAATCAATTAGGATCATCTGCATCTGTGATTTGGAGGAAAAAATGGAGACAATTATCAGGAAATATTTTCTTTCAGCTCATGATGGAGGTGGGGAAGGGAGACAGAATTTCTTGTTGTGGGCTACAGGAGTTTACAAGAGGAATGACCAATGGTTTATGTTGGAAGAAGAAAAATCCTGATACAAAATTATTTGTAGATGAAGTGATTTAGTTCGAATTGGAAAGAAAAAATTGCTTCAAATCCCTTACCACACTTGAGATTATGGAAGTAATTCACAGTAATGAAGAATAGACAGCCTGTAGAAACTCTTCAAGAATTCAGGAATTGCTTTGTGAAAAAAAGTAGTTCATCTCAAAGAAACATGAGAATGGGGCATTCTTAACAGTTATACTTTCTGCATCTTTGGTCTTCTGTGTAGTGTATCTTCCGTCTTTGCCCTACTTAGGTTTTGCCTTTCAGCATTGCTTTATGTCCACAGATATTAACATCATTTCAAATAATTTTTAATACTTGGTGATAGAGGTTCTGTAGAAAAGTTATGAAAGTGTACAAAAGTGACCAGCATGGGAACAGTGGCAACTCTCTATAATAAGTATATAAATGAAATGACAGACTTGACTATGTTTGAAAGTTACTGCATGGAGGGAGGAAACCATTAAATCATTGCTTAGACTGGAGCTCATTGCAGGATGTGGGTAAGAGAAACAATTGCGTGAGGCTCACAGAGGAAAGATGCAGTTTTTCTTTGTTCACGAAACTTTTTTTTTCCTGAATTCAGAATCTTTAGTGCTTTGCATAACCCTGCAGATGGAATGTTTAATGACTTTGAGTTGCAGTTGTTCATGTAGGGATGTTATTTGTTTGGATGATATCTTGGAGAAATATATCAATGTTCATGTAGTTGGAAATTGGTTAATATTCTCCTCCCTTTTAATTTGATGTTGCTGTTAGCAGCAGAAGCAGAATGAAGGTAGGCTGGGTGCAGGTGTCTGCAGTCCTGGGTGACACCCAATGCTGTGTCTAATGTTGCTGTGTCATACCTTCTGCCCAAAGGGGATTCATTGTGAACTTTGGTTTTATCTTCCAGGCTGTGCCAGGTCTTGGTACCCAGGTGAGCTGAGAGTGAACAGTAAGTTTACACCAGAGTTCCCTGTGTGAATTTTACTGTGTCTCACAGGGGGCAAATTGGACTGACCATAGAATGAGAATGGGAACTGGTAAATTGCTGAAGGGAGGCAGTATTTAATGTAACTTCTTCCCTTTATGTTTATATATTTTTTTCTCTTCACATGTGAAATGTCTTTGGAAGGCAGTTGCTGTTGGGTGATGAGAAGACTCCCAAGAGAAACTGCTTAGGGATAGCTCTTCAAATTAATGTTTTTAAAAAACAAGCTATTAGATATTTTTATATTAAAAAAAGTATGAAGAAAAGCACCGGCATCTTTGAAGCTGACCTATTAGTTGGAAATAACTACTTAATCTGCATCTTGCTGTATTTTTTTCCCCCTTCCTACCTCTTCCCCAAATTAAAAATAATACAGAACCTATGTTCCAAAGAAGGAATAAAATCCATTCAGTAACAGTGGGTTTGATTTAGATATACTATAATACTCTCTAGTCTTAAGCCTTGAATGGATTTTATTCCTTCTTTGGAACATTGGTTATAGACATACCAACATATGGCACCAAGAGTGCTGTTATTTGTCTGTTGTACTTCTTTACACAAGAATGGGATGCCTATGAAGTGTTAACTTCAAAGCCACGTTGGTGTAGGACCTAACATGTTGCATGAAGCTTAGTAGACCCTTTCTACAGTCTGATTTTGTAGATAGGTGTCTTTCTGCTTAGGAAGGCTGTGCTGGTGTTGTTGTGTGATTGGGAATGAGATTATTTTTCTGAAGTTATCTGTTATTTGTTTCTCACTCCTGAAAACAAAAATGAACAATCCCTTTTTTCCTGGTTGTACTGCCTTTGATTTCCCTTGTTAGCATAGTAGATAAACTGGAGTTGCTTCATTTATTTGGACAGATCTTATTTGGTCAGGACTTCTGTTTCCAGCTTTGCTTTTAGTGAACCTCCACTTTCAAAGAGTTTCCCTTTTACCATCATCCAGTGTTAGGTTTGACCTGAAGTATGAAACTCTCATGGGAACAAAAGGTCTGGAGGAGTGTTCGAGGGCTGTTTTGCTTTTGGAGCAGGATTCCTGATTAGCTTTCATGCCAATAATTAAATGATGCCAACAAGGAAACAATTGCTTTTGCTGTTAATGACTCTTTCAGATGCTTGTTTGGGACTGTTTCCTCAGGAGGAGAGAGCATGGTTTGGAGATTACAGCATATTTCTATCATTGTTTTTCTGAGAAACATCTTTTGGAAACAATTACCTACGAGGTATTACTACAGTATAAGAATAAGAAGGAAAAGCTCTGCTTCTGTGCTCTGTGTATTTTAAATATGCTGACTGTGCAGTTTTTGCTATTTGTGCTGTGGGTTAATCATTAATATGTAGTATATGTGCCTCAGGACACAAACACTGCTTAACCCACAGTATTTCAAGCTCTCCAGAATACAGAAAGCCTTGACTATATATCTCTGGATGAACTAAGGCTGCATTTTTCATGCTTAAGTTCCTGCTGTCCAATGCATATTTCTCTTTCTCATTTCTGACAGTCTCTGGTTAATGTATGCCACTGACTTGATCCACTTTATTACTTAAACCTTACCACTTCTGTTTTGCATTCATAATGCACTGTCTTCAAGTTCTTGGATAATTTAATAGCCAAATTTGAAGGATGGTGATTCTAACCATCCATTAGATTATCATTTGTGTTACTGCAACTCTTAAGTGCTGCCTTATGGTAGCTTCTTCTACTTTGTTTCTACAATTAACATTATGTATTTTTTCCTGTGGAACAGGTGACATATTTCTTAAATGCTGCTTCGAAGTCTGATTCCATTGTATGAAAGTCTGTCTTTACATATAGAAGAGGACAAATCCAGTTGCTTATTTGACCTAGGAGATTTATGCTGATCTCCCCATCTGGATCACCAGTGGGTTACATAGCCCTCCTGCACACACCCTTATCTTGTGTTCATCACATCTGACTGGACTGTTGCTCTGGAAACCGTTGCAATGTCACAAGTGACTTCATTATGATTAAATGAGGGGAAGAAAGTAGAACAAAAGAGCACATTCCTGTTTAAACATGCAACTTGGAAACTGTGACTGTCTCACATACGTTTCAGGGCACTTCTTAATAACAGTATGCAACTCTGTCTTGCTAGTTAAATAACAGCAGCTTCAGATTTTGTTTTATTCTTATTTCCTTCAAATAGTCTGTAGTCAACTGGTACAGTCACAAGGTTGTGTTTTAGAACTCTTAGTAAAAGCTGTGTGTGGATCTGTAAACAGCCAAAACCCAGTGATATGTATTTACCCTACTACCTTCTCTACCACAGACTTAATTGTTCTCTTGAAACTGAAAATGCTCTAGTTTCCAATTATGTCTGGCTTTGTTTTCCATTTCTCTGTAGTGTCATTGTTTTTCAAGTTTCTAAAGTAGATTCATAAGTGAAATTAAATAAAGATTATAAAAATACTGCAACATTATATGGTACTACCTTGACACTTACTGATCCAAATAGGTTTCTGTCTTCCGTGATCATCACAGAACCATTAGGGTTGGAAAACACCTCTAAGATTGTGTAGCCTAACTGTCAGTTGATCACTACCGTGCCTCTCAGTGCCATATCTACACCTTTCTTGAACACCTCCAGGAACAGTGATTCTACCACCTTCCTGGGCAGCATGCTCCAGGGCATCATTGTTCTTCTGAGAGAAGATTTTTCTTAATGTCCAACCTAAACCTCCCCTGGCACTACTTGAGGCCATTACCTTTTGTCTAGTTGCTGGGGAAAAAGAGGCTGACCCCCACCCTTCTTTGAGATAGTTGTAAAGGGCGATAAGGTGTAATCAATTCTGAAGCTCTAGCAGTTCTGAAAAAGGCTTGACAAATGCATTTCCATTAAGATTTTAAGCAACAAAGCTGAGGGATGTGGATTCCAGGAGAACTAAGTTCAGTCCTATTGATTGCAGGAGCAGCTTGACAAGTGCCATCACAGATGACAAGGGTGAATATGGCACATTTAAATCCATCTTCTTTTCTCCTCTTTATTCAAATTTTTTATTGTTGCTCAGTTATTCCAGTAAGGTAAGAAGTTGGCTTTAGGGGGATAGCATATCAGAAGGGGCTGAAGTGTATGATATAAAAAAGGCAAGGCAAGCTGTGGAGATGCAGCTAGTTTTTCCTTTGGATATATCCATGTGAACTGTCAAAGTCTGGCTTTTGAATCCATTGATACACTTTGAACTCATTAGTACTTTCAGTTGTCATTTGTTATCTGCGATGGTGTCTAACACCTTCCTTTTAATGCAAAGCAAAATGACTAAGCCAATCCTGAGTAATAATGAGTTCTTTTCAGTTGTCTCTCAGGAATTTTTGATTGTTTTTGAGGCTTACATGCTACTTATCTCTTACCTGAGGAATGTGTCCACTCCCGTTATTGTATAAATATGTGACATAACTATTAATATGAAACTGTTTAGTTCTTTCTGGTAAAACAATTAGCAGTGTCAGAGGAGGTGTATTTTCTCACACAATACAATCATCTCTGTAGGGGTGTAGATGAGCATCTTATCCCTAAGAATGTTTGCTTAATTTACAAACACAATATTACTGATTTTGTAGCTGGAATCCGAAGCTGAGTTTTGAATTATAAATTTAGATCACAATACGAAGACAGGCAATTAGTCATGTTATTATGCTGCTGCTTGCTATACATTCATATTAACTGAACATAACAGTGTATTTTTTATGTCACTGGTCTAGTGAATTATTATCATTAATTTAGTAAGTTACAGTGTGTAAATAGCTAATGCACGAAATTCACGTGGACTTATTTTCATTACATGGTGTTACTGAACAAGTCATTATTTATTATTGTTTATAGCAGATAGACACTTTACTGAGGCACCATAGATGTAAGAGGTCAGTTCTTTCTCAGTCGCCTATTTATAGGCTGGGCTGGAATGCTCACGTGATATTGTTTGTAATCTTGGATATTTATATTAACACAGATGCTGTGGCAAAGTTTCTTGCTATTTCCGTTATACAATTCCGTTTCCAAGCAGTATGCGTAGTGCCTAACAAAGTTTGGCATGGAGATTGAGAATGTTCTTCCTTTTCAAATGGAATAAATGCTTCCTTCATGTTCTTCTTTGTAAGAGATCTCTCTTCTCCTAACAGTCATGAAGAGAGTCTCACATGTGATATTTGGAGAGCAGTGTATTGATACAACATTGAACAAATTGTCTTAGGACAACAGGAGATGTGCTACTTACAAAAAAGAAAAAAAAAATTCCAACTATATTTAGGCTTTTACAGTGGCCTTTGTGAAGATTTCTCCCAAATATAGATGTACAGAACAGAATCTTGGTGCTCAGTTCCCATTTGTTTCATCTTTTGTGAAAACTACAGAACCTTTGCTCACTGGCACACACACTGCTCCAACTAGATCCTGTGAGGCTGAAGTTTAGTGTTATGAATGTGAAGTTATGACCACTATCCACACCTGCTAACTGTCACACTGGAGTATGGAGAAATGGCCATTTGTAATTTCATTCTGTGAGGAAAAATAGAACCTTTCTCTTCCTCTTGCTCTCTGCTCTCTTTCCTCTGCCTCTGCTGCCCAAAGGGTGAAGAGTTTATTTATTATGCTTGAATTGAAGAATGGATTAATTGCAGGAAAGGGATTTGCATGTCAGATACCCATTCAGCAAAATCAGAAAAGGAGCTGATGAGGTTTCAACGTATTGATTGTCTATGAGATGAAATGGTACAAATGCTCTTTTGGTTTGACAAACTGGAATTGCATTTGATTTAATGTATGCAGTGCTATCTTCCAAAGTATTCAAAGGTGAGAGCTGGAAAATCTTTGAAGCTTTCTGCAGTGCTCAAAAAAACCCAAACTAACAAAAAAACCCCTATCTCTAGTTATTTGTAACTGCCCAAGACTCATGAGGTATTGTTCTCATAGTAAATAAAGTGCTTACTTTAAATGTCCTCATACAGATTACACTTAAAAAGTGGTGTTTGGAAAAACTAGGCATTCTATTTAAAGGTTTATGTTTTTACATATCCTCATTTTATGCAGTTAACTTATTTTTGGCTTGGTGTGACAGTGAATTTCTATTCAGCTAATTTATGTTGAGCTTACTTAACCAAAGCTAATGTTATGTTGAACTTTTGAGTTTGTTGCATCTGTTAGAGGCTCCTGCTGGCATAAAACAAAAAGGGGGAAAAAGGGGCTTATGTAAGTATGTAGGTTAGGATAATTGCTCTTTTGCTTTTAGCTGCAGTTGTTGCACAGAGGAGTAGCTCTGCACGCGTTCAGGAATACATTCAGAGGATGTGCATTTTTTTGTGGGAGGTGGTACAAGGTACTTTAAGTAGAAACTGTTGCAGCCACTGGATTTATAGTATTGGGAGTGGAAAACAGTGTCTGTATGTGATGGAAGCTTTTATGTGCTACATTTATCTTGCTCTTCAGTTTATAGAATGGGAGGCATAGAAGAGCTAAGATGCCTGTAAAATAATGTATTGCAGTCTGGTGAGAATACAGCTAAGAAGACAACTGTGTTGTTTTGTTTATTTTTTCTTTTTTCTAGATTAGGAAGCAAAAATACTGTCTCTGATCTTGCTTTTTTTTCATAATCATCAAGGTTAAAAAACACCTCTAAGATCATCTAATCCAACTGTCAACTCATCACCACCACGGTCACTAAACCACACCTCTCAGTGTCACATTTACACATTTCTTGACTACCTCCAGGGGGTGGTGACTCCACCACCTACCTGGGCAGCCTATCCCAGTGCATCACCACACTTTCGAGAAGAATTTTTTCCTGACATACAACTTGAACCTCCCCTGGCACAACTGGAGGCCATTACCTCTTGTCCTGTCACTAATTGCCTGGAAAAAGAAGCTGACTCCCACCTTGCTGCGCCCTTCTTTGAGGTGGTTGTAGGGAGTGTTAAGGTCTCCCCTGAGCCTTCTCTTCTGCAGACTAAACAATCACGATTCCCCTCAGCTTCTCCTCATAAGAGTGTTGTAACTCACCAGTCATTTTACTTTTGATTAGGCTATTAAAAATTACAGGCTCAGAAGTGAGCCATGTGCTCATTTAAAATCTTATTTCTCCCACCCCTGCTTATCACTCATGAAGTCCTGAGGAGATCTGTGCTTATTCTGGTGTTTCTTTTTTTTATAAATGAACTAAAAAGAGGTGAGTACAGGTATGTCAACGTATTAGCTCAAGTGCCAACCACGGTGTTGTGGAAGGTTCTTCAGGTAGAGTGTGTCTACATGAGAAGAGGGGTACTGCAGTTCACTCTTCAGTGCAAGTCTCTTTTGAACTTTTGTACTTGATGATTATTTCCTGGCTACCTCTTCTCATGGGACTCATTTTGGAGTTACTCTTGTTCGAGGAAAATATCAGCTTGATTCTCACAAAGTGTGTGAAAAATGTGAGGGAATGTTACAACCTACTAGAGGAGCATGCTGGAACAGGAGAGGTGTTATATCTCTGTGCAGCTGCATAGTGGTCTTGAATACTATATTTTATTCTCGTACAGCTAGGAAGTGCAGTTTAGCAGTTAACGTAGTGAAATTACAGACCATCTTTACAGCTTGAGAAGGATGTGAAGCTGTGTGAAGAGTGGGTTCGGAGAAGAACTATGAAGATGATGAGAAGGCTGGAACGCCTCACTTACAAGGAAAGGTTGAGGGAACTGGGCTTGTTTAGCCTGAAGAACTCATTGTGGCCTTCCAGTACTTGAAGAGAGCTTACAGGCAGGAGAAGGAGGGTCTTTTTACATGGTCTGAGAATGATAGGACATGGGGGAATGGCTTTAAACTAAAAGAGGAGAGATTTAAGTTACAGAGAAATTATTTATTCAGATGGTGAGGCACTGGCACATGCTTCCCAGAGAAGCTGTGGGTGCCCCCATCCCTGGAGGCATTCAAGACTAGGTTGAATGGGATCCTGGGCAGCCTGATCTAGTGTCTACCAGCCCTGCCTGTGGCAGGAGTTGGAACTGGATGGTCTTTAAGGTCCTTTCCAACCTCAGCCATTCTGTGATATATGAAGGACCAATATATATGAGTCTTTTGCCCTAGAAAGAAGTCAGCTGTGGAGGGGAAAGGAGTACACTTAGAGATCTATATATCCATAGACAGTAGAAGGAATGATTTACTGTCTTTTATCATATGGGAACTTCACCTTGACTTAGCAGGAGAAGGACCCAGAAGAAATGGAAGGGCATGAATGTAATTAAAATGTGGAATTTGTTGCATGATCCTGTGACTTTTGAAAGTCCATGTAGTTGAAATATGGTTGATCAAATTAGTATGGAAGAGAAGTAATGGAAGGCCTTAAGCTCAATGACAACGCCACTTACTGCTGATGAAAGCGCCTATGTTCTTAATCTGTGCAAGATTGCTGTTTTCTGCCATGTTATGTGAACACTGAGCTGGCATGATTACAAGAACTGGTGACTGCCAGAGGCAGTTTCTCACTTCTGTGATATACCTGTGGCTTATGTGTGGTGTAGAACTTTACCTTACAACTTTTCCTCTGTCTTTGCCTTTATGTTCCCAGCTGCACTGCTGAAGTAGTGTGTTCACTGAATTCCTATAGTTGTTTTCTGATTTTGAAAAAAATTAAATTGGTGAAACTTGCTTTTAAAATAAAGAATGGCAAAGCAAACTAAGACTCTGCTCTCCACCACCCTGCATTTATCTGGAAGAGGTCCAGCTGATTATGAAGAATCCCAGCACAGGAGCTGAGAACAAGAATCTGGAGATTCAGTTTAAGAAGTTTTCTGCTCTTTGCGTCTTGAGCAATTACAAGAGGTTTTCTTAGGACGACTGTTGCCAATGTGTGCTTGTCTGAAGCTTTATTCATTCTCCGTCAGACCTGAAACTGAATGTGTACACTTGAAACCTTACCTGTTTTTCCTCTCCTCCGTTTCCCTGCTGAGATAAAACTGTTTCACCTGTGACCTAATTAAAGATAGGTTCTGCTTTCAAAGTTTTCCCTTCTCTGTTTTCAAGATGTTCTTGGAAAGAATTTGTTGGCAGAAATTGTTTTTAGCTTTATAAAAAATTAAAAAAAAAAGGAAAAAAAAAAGGAAGCTGTTGCTTTGGTTCGTGCTTCATTCTTTCTGATTTCTAAAGCAAACTAAAATTTGCGGTACTGTCAAACTGCTGTTGACAGACCTAGGCAGTAGTTCTTCAAGAGTGCTACAGGACCGTGACAGGGGCTAAGGTGAACTGTGCTTTATATGCGAGAAGTCTTGTTTCTAAGAAGTATGTGTTTTCCAAACTCTTTAAAATGCAAATGTTATTTCATAAGTAGTACAGGGTAACTACAACATAGAACTATACCATTCTAAAAGGCTCTTGGTAGAATCACTTGTAGATTATTCTCTGTTTCAGATATGCTATCTTTAAGAAATATGAATCCAAGCTGATTTATGAAGTTACTGAGATGTTTAAAGGACTGCAGAACCCCCATATGAAAGACTGACTCTCACGTTACACTTTGCTCCTGGCTCTGTATAGGTAGCTGAGTTAGTTCGGAGTATTAACTTACAGGACATGGCACATGAGTTTAAATTTCTTCAAGATCAGAAACCAGGAAAAACTTCAGAACATTGGTAGGATGGAAAGCCTTTTGTGAGGCAGAACAGCATAACATATATTGCATTGTTTCAACTCTGTCTAGAGTCTTTAAGACTTCATGACGTTGCTTGTTACAGTCATAGACTGTATACAGTAGATGCTATGTGTGGTTGCTATATTCAGCCTGTTAACATAGGTTAGCAGATGTGATCTCACTAACTTTTCCCCAAGACTCATTTTGTTCTTCTCTCTTTTCAGGAAACACTAAATATCTACTTCAGTAATTCTTTGATCTTATTAGTAGCTTTTACACCTCAGTGTTGTGACCTCCTGGGTTTTCGTAACCTTCAGAGTCTAAGCAGTCTGAAATGATTCATTTCTTTTCTTGCAATCTTGTGATTCATGTGTCTGTGTTTACTCTATGGAGTCAACATTTCTCATATTGAGAATTGCTTGTCATGCTTTATCTCGAATTGTGCCTCTAACTTTAGCATAACATTTTTATTTTCAAACAAATTGTAATTTCATAGGACAGAAGGCCAGCTGTTTTGTGTATATTGTGAAATAAATAAAATTACTTCAGTTGTTAGCGTTTAGCTATGGACTCATTCTCTGACAGTATGCTTCAGGGCTGCATCTGTCTTAATTTCATACACAAGTCTCTAGGTAAAGTGAGTGGAAAATCATTTTTGTTTTAAACTATTTATTATGTGAGGGCTGCTCTGAAAGTAATGCCTCCTATTTTATGATTTAGGCCCACAGTGACTGGGTTGAACTTTGGTGATATTGGCAGTAGAATTTGAACCTTCCTGCCAAAGTTCCATTACATTTTGTTGCTGTGCGACAGCTAACAGCAGACGGGCAGTTTGACAAAATGTTGTCTGACATGGTAGTGCATGTGAAGCAAAGGTGTGTCATTGAATTCTTCCATGTGGAAAAAAATGGCACCCATTGACATTCATCAGTGCTTGCTGAATGTTTAAGGAGACCAAGCAGTAGATGTGAGCACAGTGAGGCAGTGGCTCTGTGTTGAAAGACAAACTACGTTGTTCTGAGTGGCCTTGCAGATTTTAACAAGCACAGCATGTGGACTTGCTCAGGGCTGGTGAAAATGCACAGTGAATGATAGTGACTGTTGAAAAGCAATGTTTTGTAGCTGAGAATTTGCTCTATCAAATAATACTATTGTGCTCTTTGTAGCTATGTATGGTTTCCATAGGAATAAATACAAGACATTACATTTGGAGTGGCCAATGTATTTCTGACTTACCAACATAAACCAGTTTGTTTTTTTTTTGAAGAATTGAGTTTAAGCCCTGTCCTGTTTGACTCAAGTTTTGTTTCTGAGTTTGTTACTTTTAAGCATTTCATTTTTGCTGGAGCTGTGTAGAAACATCATTTTCGTAGTGATGGCTGTGACTCGCTACTGAGATCTAAAGATAATAGAGCCTAAGTTAAAATCCCTTTATCTGCTAGAGCAAGCTAAACATTTCCACCACAGTTTTCAGGTAGTACTGACCAAGCCTGTTTACTTAAAATCAATAAGTGAAACCTGTGGCCTTTCTTGATAACATCACTTGAAGGGAGCAACAGATATTGCTCTTCACAGCAAACAGACTTCTTGGAGACTTTCATAAACTGCTGGTGTAAAAAGTAGGTGTGAAAAACCCTACTGAGTGCTACTCAAGCTGCTAAAAATGCTATATATTTTGTATTGTACACTTCTTTCTCTGGAACTGATTTATTTAGGTTGGTGTGTGGAACATACCACATAAAGGCTTTCAGAGATTGTTTTTTTAATTGTCTTTTTAAAGTAAGGATGTTATTAATACAAGTCTGGGGTGGTTATAAAGGGTTTAAAGATTCCTCAATTACAAACTTCCTGCATCATCATATACTAATGTTCACTCTCTCCACCATTGTCTTAAATGAAAATCAATTATACCACTTTTCAAAGGATAGTTGAAGTAGGAAGGGACCTCTGAAGGATTTGGCCTAACCCCTTCTCAAGCAGGGCTGCCCAGGACAGAGTGCCAAGGCCTATGTCAGGGAAGATTTTGCACATCTCCAAGGAGGAGGCCTCACACCTTGGGCAGACAGTGCGAGTACTTCAAAACCTGCACAGCACAGAATTGCTGCCTGGTTTTCAGACAATCTCTTTTGCTCCAGTTTGTTGCTGTTGCCTGTTGCTCTGGTGCTGGGCACCTCAGAAAAGACCCTGGCTCCATCTTCTTTGGGCTGTTTTTTCAAGGATTAATAGACATTAATGAGAACTGCCTGAGCTGCTGCTTCTCCAGGCTGAACATCCCAGCTCCTTCAGCCTTTCCTTAAAGGAGAGGTGCTCCAGTCCCTAACTTTTAATTTTTATTTCATGATTTTATTATTTTTAAGTGTATAATGCCAGGATTATGAACACTAGTTTCAACCATTTAGAATTCAGTGTGATCTAGAAGAACAACTTGCTTAGTAGTGAGTTTGAATGTTATTTGGATCTTTTAGTCTACAATCAGTTAGGGTTATGTATTCCAGTCATGAAATTATGCTTTTTTAGCCTTTGAAGGGATAGACCCTTGTTGTTGCTACCAGGCTATATATTTCCTATTTTGTATGTAAATATCATGTACTTCATTTTTCAGTCTGGGAAGGTTTAGGGATTTTGTTCATTTTTTCACAGATAGTAGAGATGGAAGTGCCAGTGCTAGTAGCTGAGTTAGAAGTCTGAGGTGTTCACTGTCATTTAAGTGTTAGTAAGGCTCACAAGTGAAGGGATTGCTACTACCAAGTGCATATTATTGATACAGGAGGTAATGCCTATTTGAAAAACCTTAATTTGACCCTCAAATATTTTCTTCCAAGCAGCAAAGCTTGTAGGCAAGATGATGTTTATAGCAAATCCTCAGTTCACTGTGAGGTATTGAGCATTAAATTTTATTGAGCTCACCTCCTCAGTTGTACAGGGCATTAGCTTGTATTTTCTGACAAGATGTTGAGTTCTGCGACTTGAGTGCCTCTCTGGCATCAAGCTGAAGGTAACCTCTGTCTGAAGCCCTCAGGTGGAGGATCTGTGATTGCCACGGCATTTGCCAGCCGTTCTCTGCTGGGGATCATCTATTCACAGTCTTGAAATGAGCTCAGGTTGTGCCTTCCTCTGCTAGATTCATTAACCTAGTGCTTGTTGTTTGTCCTCTGTGAAGATCGTTAACTGTCTTGGCAGTTGTTCACTTTTTGTTAGTTGAGGAACTCGGAGCAAATACTGTGAATGATTTTTCTTGGGGTGACTTCTGTGATTCATTTCATGATGCGCTAGGTTACTAGAGCTTGCTAGAATTCTGTCTGAACTTTAAAGAAAAAAATGAATAAAAATTTCTCTTATGGATGCTATATAAGGTTAAAGTCTCCTCAGTACTTCTAAGTTGGGTGTTCTGCAACGACTTACTCTCTTTAGTTAGGTTGGGCTGATTTTAGTTTACATTCCTGTTATATTGTTCCACGTAATAAAATTTTTTTATCGCATGCGTCATCTCACTCTTTCTCTGCATAGTGTTCTGTCAAGTGTGGTAGCATTTGTTAGCACTGTCTTTTAAAGCAGATAAAGTAAGGTTAGCCACCGGCACAGTAGATGTTGCAGCCTGCTGTTAGAGACTTTCTAAAATCTTTCTGGTGAGGTGGTGGAGATTGCTGCGCTGCCATCAAAACTGTGTTGTCATCAAACCATGGAAACTTTGTTTCTTACACAAGTTAATGAATGGCATTTCTGATCATTTCATTTAATGTTCACGATACTGAAAAAGTGTGCTAGGACGAGATGAGGAGAGCAATTTGTGAATTTTGCTGAGTCTCAGAAAGGTAATTCTTTCATAATAAGGTTATATTTAAAGAATACTAACATACATTTGCACAGCTATGTGAAGTGTTGTGCCCGATCAGCATCTTTTTTAAAATCTCATTAGTAATGTAAATTAGTTTAAATTTGCATGATGATTTTCTCTGGTGTGATGATGGAAAGTGAAATTTATGGGTTCTTGTATCTCATCTAGTCTGGACAAATGGTTGGGACTGTTGCACAGGGAATGGCTCAGTGAACTCCTTGTCCTGCTTGACTAGTAAAGAACCTCACAGCAAGCATAGTCTTTTTAAATTTGAAGAAAATAAGATGTTACAATGAAGAGTCAGATCCAGTTACTTTAATTCCAACGGTTAAATTCTTTCCAGAACATTCTCTATTTAACTAGAGATCTGTTCATCAATCAAGTTGCTAATCAATGTTACTGTCTGCAGCAAATTGTGATACCTGAGTTTTAAATTGTCTGTTATTAAATGGAATTTAATTTATGAAATACTACAATGCTTAGCAAGTTTCCGTCATCTACCTTTGAAGGTGATCTGTTTTGCAAAAAAAACCCACTGTCAACAAATTAAAGCTCTGTATTTTTCCAAACAGCTTTGAATGTTGCATGCAAAAGTCTGTATCTGCAATGCAGCCTAATGTTCTGGTGGTTGTACAAGCAGCATTTCAGAAGATTTCTGAAGATCATTAGTATTGAAAAGGAACATTATCTTTTGACACTGGGGAGGTAGGAGGCAGGCAGTTGCTGGGTGCAGCTAACCACAGTGGCTGGCTGCATGTAATGGTGTCTATAGAGAGTGTGCAGAGCTGGAATGCCAGTTAATGCACAGGACGTTTTTCTCCCTGTCAGTGCTAGAAATAAATGCAACGAAACTGGAATAATTGCTCCCTAATAAATGACACAGTAACTTTATTAACATTACTAGAATGCTTTTCCACATGCCTTACATAAATGTAGAGTGTTTGTCCAGACAAAAGTTTTGTTCAATTCAGGCTAAGAATCAGACATTAAAGACTAGTTTTACAGCTGACAGCAATTGGGTTCTGAGATATGATTCCTTTCTCTTATCTCACAGGGCTTGGTTAGTTAGTAAAAGTCTTCAGATTTAGATTTTTTGGCATTCAGTATTATTGAAAAAGGTGAGAAAATTATCAGTCTTAGGGAAACAGTTGCTGGAACAACTGCCTTTAATAACAATCATTGCTTCTTACATTCCTTTACTGCTTTGTTGTGAGGCTATTTTGATGTTAATATAAGCACACTGTTGTTTGTGTTTGTCTTGTACTTTGGTAGGAGGTGTCTGTTAGGATAACTAGTCTTGGACAAGCTTTGAATGAATGGTATTTAAGACTTGTGCTGAACAGATTATTTGACATGATAAATTCTGGATAGAGGCCTCAGCAGTAAGGTTTGAGTTAGAGATCTTTTATTGCAGAGCAGAATGACAATTTTATTGAGTCGGTTTTTACTTTTTCAGTAAAACTAAGCAAATTAGCTGAAATGGGAGAATATTTCTATTTTTTCATTTTGGGGAAAAAAAAATACGTTGAAGGATGTCGGAGTGGACAAAGTTTTCTTTAGGGTACAATCTGTCAAAGTAATAGATTAAGTTTTCTACATGTGGGTGCTGACTGTATTCCTAAGCCAATGACTCTTTGCAAAGTGGCTTTCTTTTGCAATTAGACAGTTATTACCACTTTCGAAGCTGTCAGTAGAAGTTGGTTTTAGTTGAATTTGAGTCATTGTAAAAATAAGAACAACGTGAACTACATGTCAATACATTGCTGATGTTGGGCAGTAAAAATAGGCAGAACTTGTAGTGAAAGTTGGGTTAGGAACTAGATATTTTCCAGCACAGTTGGAGCTGTTTTCTATCTTGTAATTGTCTTTCACTTATTTTAATGGCCTTGTGCTGGTCTTATAACCTGTGCTGCTTTTTTATTTGACTGGTTTATCACTGCTGCAGTGAGTGAGATTAAGTTATTGGAGTGGCACCTTGATATGGTGAAATATCCAGTCATTTTCTAATTTTTTTTTTTTTAATGCTGTGATGTTCACTTTACTACTGTAATACCTGTTTTCCTTAAATTGTTCTGCAGAACTGATTTCAGTGTTTGACTTCTCTCTTTCCATTGGGCACCTGTGCACAGCACACAGCTCCTTGATACAACGTTTTCATAAAGCTAAAGAGCAACCTATTTTTAGTGTTGTCATCTGTTTATTTTTATTTTTATTTTTTTGTTTGTTTGTTTTGGTTTGGTTTTTGTGTGCTGATTCTGGTCAGCTATCTCACTGTGCAAGTGCTTGGTCAAACTGCTTTACTTGTTAGAATGCTTTTATTTTGCTCTTTTTTTTCCTATAAAACAGACTTGCTGCATAGGAGGATTAAACAGACACAGGGTATGTTCTGCCCAACTTATGGAAGAATATAAAATAACTATTTGTATTAAAAAAAAAAGGTTCATGTAGTGTATACATGTTCTGGGAACCCTGGTATGAAGTGTGATGCTGACACCCTCTTTAGCCAGCTGCACCAAAAGTGTCCCAGCCAAGTAGAAAGGTGGGAGGCTTCCCTTTCAGGGCGTTACCCCCATTTCCTTTGATCTTCTCCTGCCTTTAGAGAGTGGAAGAAGGAAATGGACAAGTAGATCTCTTTTTTTCCCTGCTACAGAGAAGGTGATATACTGCTGGTATTTCTCAACACGCTATCATCAAAACAGTTACTGTGACAGACTGTAATCCTTTTCCAGACTAGTGCTTTTATTAAGTAGTACCCATTAACAATGTATATACACGCTTTTTAAGATGCATTGTATCAGGCCTGCAAGTAACAACCTGCACTGATAATCCACTCAGCAGTGAGGGGTCCTAGAGTTGCAGGATGTTCTTGTGAAGGATAATAGAAACCTCATCTCTATTTTTACATGCCTGCTGTTTCTGAGTGCTGAATGTCTGCTATCTCTGCAACAGCCATTCTGGCAGCCTTATACACCCAGGCAAGCAACGTAGTTACTTTGATCAAATAAAGCAAGAGGCATTTGTTATGGTGATCCTACTACTGGTTTGTTCACCTGCACTCTGCCTCTGAATGATGCAAACACATCTGGGATATTCTTGGCCTACATTATTGACAATCTGATTTAGAAACAAAAGGAAAAAAAAGAGCGACAACAAAACAACACCAACAATTATCAGGAAAAAAAAAAGTATGTAAAAAAATACACACACACACACACACACACACACACACACATATATGTATTTGTTTTGATCAATTTGTCTTTAGGTTCCAGAGACTGGAAAGGTGATAAGAAAAGTTAAGGTTGAAATCAAGGATGGGTGGAGTGTAAAGCTGTATCTTTCCGTGTACATTAAAGCATAACAAGTTTGATAACCTGTTCCAACTTGACATAGCTGGGAACAATCAGGCTGTAGGCTCATACAAAGGGCCCATTCATTCCCTGATATTATAGAATTCTCAACAGAATAAACTGCATGTGAGGAAACTGTGGAGGGCAAGATGTGAAAACTGTAGATATTGAACAGTACTAGAGAAAACTCAAAAATAAATGTGGAAACGTTTTCTGTATCTGTCAGGATGATCTCAGTTTGCTGATCTTTATGCTCATAGAAGAAAAAAAGAATATTTTTTCAACTCGTAAAAAAAAAAAAAAAAGATTTTTCTCCCCTTTTCTAGTATACTGAAAGTTGCTTTTAGTAATTCTTTTGGCCAGTGATCCTGAAAAGTACATTCATGACTATGTGGCCACTGCATATAAACATTTAATTATATATTTGGGAAAACAGTGAGTACTGTAAATTTGCTGTGATTGCACATGCAACATGAGGAAAAAAGGTATTTCAGAGTCAGTGTTTTGGATGATGATTTTTGGTGGAGTCAGCAGTGGAGTCAGCTTGGAATAGCAGGCTGGAAACCCTGTGGTTAGTTCATCATTTGCTATAGATACTACCTGTGGTTACTTTACATAGCTGGTTATTACTGCTTTGTCTTCATTAACTGATTGTGAGAAAGGAAAAGAATCCACAGAATACTTTTCAAAATATGAAGTAATTTTAGTACAGTTGTGACCTAGTTGGCTTCGTGGCATGATCCTATTGGAGAAGAATTGGATTGTGTGGGTGTAATTCCAGAGAGATAAAGATCTAGTTTTCTAATATGTCTTCTTCCCCTGTCTTCTTCAATGTGGCATTACCTGGGTTTATACCTGCAGGATCATTTTAAAAAGCACCTTACCCCTACCAAAGATGATATTGTTAAAGAGTGAAGCCTCATTATGTGGAAGGAGTGGTTGAAGGGGGTGTTCACCAGTGTTTTCCCATTTTTTGTTGTTCAAGATGACTTTTTCTCTGGTGGAAGTGGCACTTGGTTGGGAATGCTGACTAAAGGATGAAAGCCATTCTCATTAGTGTGGTTCTAAACCTGGCTGTCATTACAGTGTCAGTACCATGTACCTCTGGATTCTCATAGTGAAGGAATGTCTTCTGTTGTTCCCTGTTAAACTTCCCGTCTTAGTTAAAAACCGTTCTCCCTTGTCCTGTTACTGTCAACCTCTGTAAAGAATCATTCACCCTCCTGTTGATATGCTCCCTTCAAGTACTGGAAGGCCACAATGAGAGGGTCTCCCTAGACCCTTCTCTTCTCCAAGCTAAACAAGCCCAGTTCCCTCAACCTTTCCTTATAAGAGAGGTGCTCCAGACCTCTGAACATTTTAGCGGCCCTCCTCTGGACCTGTTCCAAGAGCTCTGCATCTTTCATATTTGCCAAGCAGAAAAGGTGCTGTTGCAGAAGATAAAGCCAGAGTGGGTCTCCATGGACAGACCTCAGTAAACATTCTTCTCAGCATAGTTAGAAAATCATTCTGGTGATATTTTGATATAGCCATGATATTTTCTGGACAAAAGAGGAAGTTTAAAAGTGCAGTGGGCTTTGGGGTTAGTTGCAATTTGCACTTCCTCCAAAGGATGAGAATATTTTTCAGGTTTTTGGTGGTTATTTTGGTTTTGAATTCTGGATATGTCAGAGAAGTCAGTCTTCAATCTGATTGTGTATATTGTCCTTTGTTAAACAAAAACCTGTCGTTGTGCAGACACGTTACAGGGATAGATAACTGTGAGGTTTCTTGTCTGCTTGGTTTAGAGGAGATTTTGTTGCCATTCATGTTGCCATTGGGACAGTGGTTGATAGAACACTGATGATTAAACATGGAATAGGTTTGGGAAGTAAAAATCTTAATTGGTGTATCTCTGTGATCTGCTGTCCCCTCCCCCAAAGCTGTGACACTGAGTCACCAGATCTACTTGGTCTCAAGGTGTGACAAAAAGTGAGATAAACTCATTTTTTTATGGAGCTGAAAAGATGCTGGATTCTGTGACAGTGAAGAAACTATGGAGCACATCTGAAAAAAATAAGAAGAGAACAGCGTATTTTGATGGAAAATTGATTGATGCTAACACAGGTTTTATAAGACACCTTTAAGTTGCTATGGGTATGATTTCAGTAAAACTGTAAACAGTCCTTTTTTTTGTTAGTCCTTCAACTGAAAAATGTGTTTGTATCTCCATCATCATTGCCAGAATAAGGGTTACAGTAACTTGATTAGCTGGAATTTTTGAGTGACTTAAAGAAATCACATCCTCTGAAGCAAGATTACTGATTTCCAGAGGCGTTTGCTTGTGTCACTGCTGCTGAGGCTGGCAGGTGCCTGAGGAGTTAGGATTTTAGCAGCCGTTCGTTGTGCCCATCCAGGAAGCTGGTGATAGATCTCGCTTCCAGTGGGGAAACTCCTGCTGTCCACCAGTGTTTGAAAAAGTTACTGTTCCATTTTTCTTTGTGCGACCATCAGGGAAAAGTGAGAGATTTCCTAAAAGGCTTGCACTGCTAAAGGAAATGTGTTATGAAATGTGTGAAAGACTGAAGTGATCTTCTGTACCCCTTTTCTGTATGAGGCTTATCAAAGAGAAATCCAGTTGGTAAACTTTCTGTTGGCATTTGCTTTCTTTGACTAATATTTGACCCTACTGAATGGGGACCCTACTGAACTATGATAGCTATCTATTGGGAATTCCCTGGGAAAGAGGATGCATTCTTGAGTTATTTCTCAGTATATGAGTGCATTTGAAATGAATGCAAACCTTTCCAAAAAGGCTTGGGTAACTTACCTCGATAGGAACATCTTTCTATTCCTACATTAAAAAATCTAGAGCTGATACTAAGACTTTGGTTAGATGAGCTGACAAAGTTTGACTTCTATCACATCTGGAAATTCATTAAATGAAAAAATATTCCAAGTATGGCAAAATAGCATTTTTTAACTTGATAAGAGTGATTTCAGCTCAAGTTCTGAGCCACCTGTCTGCAAGCTTGCTATGGGGTGAGCAGCTACTGATAATGAGAGGGTAAGGCTGCTGGAGGTGGTTTGGCTAGGAGGCAAGGTGTATTTGCATTAGACCAGTACCATATGCCAACTATGTAGTTCTGGTTTAGGCAGATGCCTCATCTGAGGTATGAAATGAAAGTAGGCAGAAAGGATTGTGTAAGATGTGTTTGTGTTGGACTTTCTTTCAGCCTTTTTTCCTGAGCCTCCATGTTCTGGGGCGATAGAAAGATGGTTCAGAGTGTTATTTCCACCCTCAGCCTTTGTGGAGTTTGTGTATGTGTTTTGGTGGGGGAAAGTAGGGCTTGGTCCTGTGTGTTTCTGCAGTAGGACTTTAATATCTGCCTGGTATCCTAGAATTTTATGTAGAATGCCTGTCCTTTTTGTTGGATTTGTGGAGATTCTGCATCCTTATCCTTACTTTGTAAACCTCATTGCATTCTTTGATTGCCCTGTCTTTTCTGTAGACCTTTTTAGCTGTGCTTTTTTTTCATCAGTCACATGTGCATGCTTGCTGTGAAATGCAAAGATAAAGTTCTAGTGTGTGTCACTTCAGATTAATTTAAAGCTATGAGTAAGATTGTGGTTTTCATGAATAGCCTAAACCAGTTTAATTCTGTATTGCATCTTTGTCTCTTCTCTTGCACTGGCATCAGCAAGCACAGGGCTGCTTAGTGAGACATGTCAGTGATCAGAGTTGGCCAGACCCTCCAAAAAAAACCCCAACAAACTAATTGAATTTACTGTATGACCACATGGCTGCCAGGGTAGGCATAAAACATTGAAGGATGAGTCAAAGTATTTTACATTGGTATCCTCAGTTTGAAAGTTTTTACCTCTGCTCCATTTATGACAGCACCAATTGGAGTTGGGCCTGATGGATAATTGTGTTTTTGCTTTGGTTTGCTATGTTCTGTGTAGGCGTCCTGTGGCCAGGGAAAATACAGGTTTCTTTTTCTACACGTTTCTTTAAACTCATTGAGAGACATCTGTTTTGACTCTTACCTTGCTCTTGTATGTGTAGCACTCCTGAAGTCAGTGGGGCTTTGCTTTTATCTATCAGTTTGTAGGCTGTTTTCTTTTACCACAAAATGTGAAGTGATTTAACTTCAGTGACAAATAAAAAGAATGCTTGTTTTCATTTTGAAACTCAGTGCAGTTAGATTTTTTAGCTTGTAGGGAATGTTACATTTTTCTTTCTCTCTTTTAAATGTATGATGATATTAATGATTAAAAAGCTACTGATTCTTGTTAAAAATCTATGCTATATCATATAATTATCTTCTGATTTCTTCTGATTTGATTATTCTTAAATATGTTGTGGTTTACAAAAAAAAATTAGATCATAGTAATGAAGTATGCTGACTTTGTTTTTATTTCTTTTCTTTTTCTGCTACCTTCCATTTATGTGAATGGTCAATTCATACTTCACCTCTTCGTTGCTGATTTTTTCCCCGTCTTCTAGAAAACCACCTAAGGTAAGTTTCTCTCTCTTTGTGTTTGGGCCTCCTTCAAAAGTGTTGAATATGGCAGAAGTGTCTGGCATGTTCCTATATTATGTAATCAGTATGGATTTGATGAAGAAAAACACATTTAAAGAAACCTCTATTCCTCATTTTTTGAAGTTGATCATAACTGAAAAAGGTTACATTTTAATCCAATTGATATGAAGATTAAGCCACGTGATTTCTTAAAGCTATGACTAGGACAAGCCATTATATGAATGCATTCCTAAATACCTTAGAAATAATAAGTATAACTTGTAAAACATTTTGTTGCACATAATTCCTCTTTATAGTGTGTATATTGTTTTAAAAGGTGGTGAAACACATCTAGAAAAAACAAACTCTTCTTGTTTGTAATTTGAGCCCTGGAATGGGCTGCCCAGGGAGATTGTGGAGTCTCCTCTGGAGGTATTTCTTCACATGCTTTCCTATGGGGTCTACTGTAAGGAACCTGCTTTATCAGGATGGGGTTGGACTAGATGACCTCCAGAGGTCCACTCCAACCACTATTATTCTATGATTTTGTGGCCAGAGAGTACCAGAACTGACTTAGAAAATACTTTGAGTGTAATGCAGGGGAAAGGAGGGAAGGAAGATGAGTGTTAGGTATCTATTGCGATAGAGGAGCCTTACTGGGATGAGAAATACAGTATCAATACAGGGCTGTTAACCATGGTAAGGTAAAAGCAGCATTTTTGCTATATTTTGTCAACAGATTCAAACCCCAGCATTTTAATATTTCACCTCAGCATTTGAAAGGATGATTTTCTCCTTTTTGTTTCTGTTGGATGTTATTTTTCATAGCATAGGTAACTGTGAGTGAGTTTATTTTACATTATTCTCTTTGATTTGTAAATCTTGAAGAAATAGTTTATGTGTGAGTCTGACATGTCTTCTATGGGTGTAAACCTTCTGGGAAGGAAAATTGGGGTGCCTAACATATCTATGCGATTCAGACAGGTATTTTTGTGTGTGTGCGTATATATATGTGTATGAATACTGTTTTGATTATTTTCTAAAGTGTAAGAAAAAAATATTTCAGTAAATGATCTGTATTATTCCCATTAGGTAGGGAAGAATGGAACAAAATCTATTTTAACATGATTTGAAATAATCACATAAAACGAACATTTTAAGATCACAGCAAATGAAAGTAAAATAATGAAAAAAAGACAATTGTTATAATAATAAATAACACTGATATTTTCATTTGAAATACTATACTGGACTGACAGTTTTTCCCTTAGTGATTGATTTCTTAAAAAGATGGATCTGGTCTTAAGCTTCACCTTTTCTTCCAAAGCAGTAAGGTTCTTCTGTCAAATCTAGTTAATATACCTAGTGCAAAAGAGCTTGATCATTGTCTTTAAAAAGAAAACTAACAAAACAATAGCAACACAAACAAAAACAAATGTGGAACCCCCATTTTCTTTTGTAATTAAAAAAAAAAAAAAAAGACTTCCTTTGCTATACTGTCTCATTCATATATCCTTGTAGGCAAATGAAGTTGTTATTAGTGTTATGTAAAAGCTTAATTACAGCCTTGAGTTTCTTCCACAAAAGCGTACTAGCTGCATAGTTGTGTATATAGGCCACGTAATTACCAGGTATGGTTAGATGATCATTGATATCCTTGAGCTATATTGCTGCAACTTAAGATGATGTGCGAAATGTTGATCATTTTGAGACAGAAGATGTCTCTTACCATCAGTAGAAATACATTTTGAGAGTGTTTCAAGATGTGATACGAGATGAGGATACTTCTTGAACCTAATAGCTTTTTGGGTACCCTTCACAGTCAGTCATCAAATTAGCATTTATTAATCAAATTACCTAAGTGTTGAAAGTTTTTTTATGTTTTCATGAGCTAATTTGTCATTAGCCATGGGTGAATTGTGATTCCCATCCAACTCAATAGTTCTTAAGCTATGGTAGGAAAAGTTACATGAGTACAAGTTTCCATCTTTTTCTGGAAACACCATGTTTCATTATATTACTTGATCTTTTATTGTAATGTTTTGACAATTAAAACAGTTGTTCTATTCTGAGATCTGTGAGCTATGCCCAATTTTGCCTTCAGATTTTCTGTTGTACTTCTTTTGGTGGTAGGTTTTGTGTTTTTCACTCAGGTGCCCAGCAAACTGTGCCCAACTTCTTATCAGTTCCTTTAATGGTTTCCATTTCACTTACTGGTGTAGACTTTATTTGCAAATTCATAATGTATGCTTAGCTACTTGAACAGTTGTAATAAAAATGTAGCAGCAGCTGTCTGGTGAATGAAAATTTCCATTCTTCGTTTCTGATACTCTCTTTTTTTTTTTTAGCAACCAGGTAGTCAGCCCTGTAGTTCACCCTACCTGTCAGGTTGGCTACTTCGTTGAGGTTCATGTAGGTGGTATCTTCACCTGTACAGCTTAACTTTATTTTTCCCTGTAAAAATGGAACGTGATCGATTAGCCACCTATTGGTCACATGGAAATGACTGTTAAGTGTTATCTGTGCATTTTTAATGTTGTATAGATACATAGATGGAGTTTGTTAAGGAGTATGTTCAGTCTTGGTAGTGCACTGCTAATTGCTGAAAACCCCAGACTTGATCTAGTCTGTACAGAAGATAAGGTTTTAAAAGAACTAATAATGTGAAATTAGACTCCTTTCTAAACTAATCATATCATATAGCTTAATCAGGTGAGCATTTAACATTGGATGTGGTACTCATTACTTGTAAGTAGTTCTCATAAGTATACTTGCATGCATAAGACCTTAAAATTATTAATTGTTGAAGGCATTGATTAGGGGCTTTAATAAAAACAGTTTTCCAACTGTAGTGCCACTTAGATTGAAAATACTGTGCAAAGTCAAACACTGGAATGATGGAACTGGGGAAAAAGAAAAGAAAAACAGCAAAAACAACAACAAAATATGCATAAATGTTGTTACCTTAGCTCTACTGAGAGTTTCTGATTTAGCAGCTGTTGCCCTACTATGTCAATTTACTGGCAAGTTTCTTTTATCTAGCTATTTTAGTTACTACAATAAAGCCGAGATTCTTGCAAAAAGTAGAATAATTTCAAGGCTTGTTCCTTATTTCCTTCTGAAATTTGAAAACTCAAAATGGTTTTGAGTCCAGCTGTGAAAACTGGCAGACACCTGTGTAAACTTGCATCTGATTGCATTTGAATACCAACAAGTGCATTAACTTGAAGTAGTGTGAAACTGTCTTTCATCGTTTCCTGATTTTGCCTATCTCTTTAAAATACTTTACAATTTTCTGGTACAGTGATGATGAAATTGACATCACTGTAACAGTGAAGCAGAAATGTGAGCCCATAGTGTTACAGAGGCATTCTTGTAATGCTTAGAGCAATTGAAGATTCAGGAAATCTTTGTGGAGATACAGTTGTTGGTTTTAAATGTTGAATTTCAGACAAAAAACACTTGGCTTTTTTTTTTCCTCGCAGGGTTAGAACAGCCAAATGGGATGGACTTTCCAAAATATGTTTAAGACTAATTTGTAAAAGATGCTTCTGTAGTTTAAAAAATTCTGTCACAGATCTCTCTTTGTTCAAATGTATTTAAATAATTGTTTTGAAATAATCTGGAAAAAGTTTTGGCTTTTGCTTTTGTGTGTTCTCCAAAAAATGAAAAAGGCATTTTCAATGCTCAGTGTGAGTATTTGGCTAATGAGTCTGAGGCAGTAGCATTAACAGCACTTTTGATACCTTTGATGTTCGTATTGACACTGGTTTTCGTACCTCCTTCAGAGAAATAGATCTCAGGAAGAATAAAATTAATGAAATTAAGGAAACAAAAAAAGTTGATTATTCTGCATGCTCATATCAAAAGTACAGTCAGCATATTTTCAGGTGTCCCCAGGTAAGCCTGTGGGGATTGCATGTCCTGCAACTTTTACACTGGAGGCCAGGAAAATAGAAGCTGGCGAATCATCTTGATACTAAATAAATAAATAAAAAGGTCTCACTATTCAGTTCAGATTGTGCCCTACAGGAGTTTCCCATTAAGTGCCTTAATGAAGATACCACCTACATGAGTGCTGTAGAGCCTGACTGATCAAGATCTTACTCCTAAATGCTTTATTTCTTACTATCTTAATGCTTGCATTTAGAGTCTATGTTTTCAGAGGTCTAACTTGTCCTGTAAATGGCTTTGGTTGGAAACGCTCATAGTTTCTGTTCTGTTTTCACTAACATCAGTAATTATAAATTTTTTGTGCACTTGTTTCCGTGGAGAAGAGGGTTTTTCTGCAGTTGCAAAATGTGTTATGTGGGTATTGAGTGTTCTAGCAGTTGCCTCTCTTTTACCTGACATATTTTGAATTTTATTTTTTGGAAGTAATCGTTACTTAAGTATTTAACAATTTTCCGCAGAGCAGTCTAGAAGTAGCCTAAGCCCTTTACATTACTTTTTATGTTTAACTGGCTACTTACTAAGATGTTATATTTACGTTTTATTTTTAGGCAGATTTTTTTCCTTATTACAGAGTCATTTTTGTCCAATTTTTACCTTTTTAAAATAAACCAGATGATTGCTTTTCTATGAAAAATGGTTGTAAGCACATATTTTAATTAGTCTATTTACGAGATCAGTGTTTATATTATCATGTCCTGGTTAATTAACAGTGTTAATCACGCACCTCATGGTGCTGGCCAGTCTTGTGTAGGTACTGTGTATTGGTTGGTAGGTGGGAAGTAATTGCATCATGGTTATATGTATTGTTACCATTGCACTTTTGCTCCTGTTCTTTTTTTCTGTGTTAGTAAATAACTTTTTATCTCAACCCTTGAGTTCTATTTTGTTTCCAGTTCTCTCCCTCATCCCACTCAGGTGGGGTGGATTGAGTGAACGGCTGCGAGGTACTGAGCCACTGCTGGGTTAAGCCACAACTATGAGTCACTGAGTAATCCTGTTATGATTTACTACCTTAACTAAGGGGGAAAAGTGTAGGACAATAGATTAAGTTGGCTTACAGTACTTCCATACTGACTTCTTATGTCATTACAAATTAGCCTGTGTAGCTGGGTAACCCCTCTGACGTGGACTGTATGATCCACTGCTGATAATATAATAATATAGGGGAGCAGAATAGGCATCTGTTAGATTGGATCCTTAAAATTAGGTTTTCTTTTGTAATTTCACAACTTGCAGTGTAATCATAGAGAGATTCAATTTTTTTCTTTTTTTTCTTGTTTTACCCAGTCAGTCCCATATGGAAAATAGTAGTTGAATGAGAGAAGAGAAACACAACTTCTTGGGTTATAAAAGTTATTAAAAAGGTTAGAGGTTTTCTGTTGATGACTGCGAGTTCTTTAGATTTACATTTGAAGCAAGATGAATAAAGGCATCGAGAAGTTATTTAAAATGCACCCTGCTTTTATGAAGGTCTGAAAGTAAAGGGAAGTAAATGCTGCCTTTTGCTCCACAGTTCAGTGGCAAAACTACATCTTTCATTCTGTAGCAGCAGGGACCGTCCTAGTTCTTGAAGATGTCTCTTTCTATTTGTATTGGAGCAAATGACTCAGACCTCCCTGTTAGATTATTGTTGTAGAGTTGTTTGAATTTTTTCCCCTCTTCAGAAGGAAATTCCACAGCTCATTTCACTCTTGTGGGCTAAGCATTGTCTCACTGTTAAGTCTTCTCTTAAACTTTTGATATATTTTGCATATAATTGAAAGAAATGGAAGGAGGCGAGGTTCCTGTGTTAAGCCAAAAGTTTATCTTGCTATTTCATCCTGGAATATTTGCAGCAACAGACGTTTTAGGAAGAGTTTGGTTACAATCTAACCTACAGACATATTGTTTGGAGACTTTATAACTGCAGATAATCCAGGAGAGTTCTGCATATCTGAAAAACAAAAAGGAAACTATCCGTCACCTTCTTCCTTGATTCAAGGATTATCTCAGGACATTTTGTGTTTCTGCTAATAGAGCCCCTGGCTCTTGCTCTCTATCGACCTGCATTACATATCTCACTAAGGAGATCTGCTTTTGGAAGGCCAGGCACAGAAAATTCGGGTCCAAGCAAAGTTTTAATAAAGAAGTGATTCCTTTCTGTCTCCATTGGGATCCCGAAAGAGCAAAATATTAAAAAGAGAGTTTCCGTCTTTAGTTAATCCACACTCAGTTTACCATGGCAAAATGTGGAACACATGGAACACTGTATCTTATGAGGTGTTTGAGGCGATATAAAGCTGTCAGTTGCTAATATTGAGTGTCTGTACTGTAGTGTTCTCAGATGTGCAGAACAGGCGATTTGAGTCAGGTTATGATTTGTTAGTGCTTTTACAGGACACTGTTGCAGGTTTACAAGTGCGCTGAGCCACTTAGCTGATGTGACAACTTTTCATTAGAGTGGTCATCCTGTTAGCTCGTCTGTCTGACAATTACACTGTCTACTTGTTTTGTGGCTTCCTCCACTGAGCTGCAGGACTATGTACACTTATCTTAGGCAGGGCTTCTGAGACTCCTTACTTATTCTTTAAGGCTCTTAAGTAGTCCTTCCTTGAGCATTAGAAGTCCATGGTGAAACTTTTGTGCCTCACTGATGTCTACTACATAGTCACCTCAGTAAGGCCTGCATATTGAGTCCTTTCCATGTTGTTTTGTTAACTGTTGGCAGAAACATTGGTCAGTATTAGTTTCTGGACAAGAGTGGAGCTAGCTGTTGGTCACTGGCTGTGTCTTCAAGCGTGCAATAAAGGAGATGTCTTACAGTCATAAAATTCTACTTTTATAAAAACCCACTTGTCACATATTAGTGGAATTTTTCTAGATTTTTTCCCCTCTTTCTGCATTTGAGTAGGCTATGGAGAATAAAACTTTGTTCTGTGATTTAAGCTTGTTCAGTTCAATTGTAAATGGTGTATTTAGATGTATTTCTCATAATGTTAACTACAAAAGCTGTAATTGAAGAGATTTGAGTGTTGTTGTTTTTTTCTTTTTACACACTGGAGAAGGACTTAATACTTAATTTGCAGTCCTGCAATTTGAAGTAGGCTACAGCTGAAGCTAGTAATACAATCCTAAAGAGGAAATGCATCCTCTAATTCTAAATACTGTTACTACTCTTTTGTTTTTTTCTTTCCTTATGGTACCCAACTAAACGTCCAAAAGATGAGCTAAAACTGTCATGATTTGTGAACGTGGACTTACCTATTTTGAGAGATGGAGTGCACGAAGTGCCATAGTTTCCTGTGCTTAGTGATGCTTTGACAGCAGAACTTCATGTGTCATCCTACTGACAGCAAAGATTTGCACTCTGTCCTGAAATTCTCGGAAGAGGGGAGTTAATTTCTAGACTAGGATAAACTGACAACTTCTTCTTGCTTTAAAATGGCAAATGGAAGTGTATGTGTGTTTTGTATCTGAATGGAGTTAACTTCCTCCATAGCAGTCCACATGGCACTGTGGTTTGAATCTGTGACCTAGTGGTGATAACACATCCATGCTTTGGTTATTGCCCATCAGTGTTTGCACAGCTCCCAAGCTTTTTCTGTTTCTTGCTCTGCCAATGGTGAGGATGTGCAACAGGCTGGGGGGGGAGGACTAATCCAGGAGAGCTGATAAAAGGGGTATCCTGTATGATATCACATCACGTTCAGCAATAAAGAAGTGATGGGGAGCATTCAGCCAAGGTAGCTCATGAAAACTGACATTGGTCTGCTTATGGGAGGTGGTGAAATTGTGTTTGCATTGTTTGTTGCCTTTGCTTGTTAAACAGCATATCTCAGTACATAAGTTCATACGCTTTTGTTCTCCCTGTTCTCTCCTCTGTCCTGCTGAAAGAGGGGAGAGAGGGTGTGGCCTTGTGGGGTTTGGCTGCTTGTTAGCATCAACCCAGCCCCTCTTATTTTGTAACTAAACATTCAGGTTGTTCAGCTGATGCAAGTAAGGGAAATAACAGTTACCACCTCTGTTTCAATGGACGCAGGAGCAGAACACATTTTACCTTTGTGCTGTACATATGTTTTCCTGACTGATAGTATTACAAATGTTGAGTTCTCTACTACAGTCATGTAGTAGCAGCATGCTTTTTACCACTCACAGGCTTGCTGATATATTGCTATTACTTTTGTTCAGTACAATCCTTTTTCTTCACGTCTGGTTCTTCAGTTCTGTGCTTTTCCAACCTCCATCCTTGAGTGGTCTGATGCCTAATTTTACTTGTATTTTGCTCTTTTCTTCTCCTTCACACTTTGTGTCCTCTGCTTTCTGATCAGGTAATGATGTCTTTACCACAACCTGGATGTATTTTCCTGTCTTAAATTTTAATTTTGATTTACTTTTTTTTTTTTTTTTGGAGAAATGTAAGACCTATGCAGAGCTGGCATTTACACAGTACATGTTGATTCTGAAGACAGTTTTAGCAATGAAAATTTGAATCAGGATGAGCATTATGTTTACACAGGGACTCTGCTACACCTGTCTGTTCCTCTTCCCTCTTTCCTCTTTTCCATGCATTTGTGAACAATAAAAAAAATTTTTTTTAACTGACTCAAATATCCAATTTTTAGAACACTTTAACATGTTTGTTCTATTATAATGCACCTGTTTTGTTTGTTTTTTTTAAGAAGTGTTTTGTAGCATGGATAATAGAAAAAGTATTTCAGCTCTGCAACTCTTTAAGATTTCCAGAAATTATTCCCATTGCTGAAGCCTTTACAGTTCTGATTTAGGATCTATAGAAACAGTAGAGTCTGTCTGCAGTTAAGCGATCATGAATTTATATGACTTTAAGAGGTGCTTTGTGGCTTGAGTTCCTCATTTGCCTTTTATGTGCTTCTACAGGTGTTTGCCTTTGATCACTGTTTCTGGTCCATGGATGAATCAAACACTACAAAATATGCAGGTAAGCTATTTTATGTGTATTCAGCAGTGTTAGTAATTTGAAAACATATGAAAGCCTAGACTGTTGTGGATGTATTTTTTTAATGCTTTGTACTGTGATGCTCAAGGGACTTCTTCACAAAAGCAGACTTGTTTTTTTCATGGGGATTTAGAGTGCTAGGTTCCTGGTTAGGAAGGAACATGAGCTTTAAGGTGCCCAGTACATTGCTTGGGACAGGGATGCTTTCCTTTACGTGAAAGCTGTAATGTTTATTTCTTTTCCCCTAAAAGAACCTCTTCTGAAGATTCTTCCTGTCACCTAAGATTCAGAAATCAATTCTTGCTGAAGCTAGTGATGAAAGTATGTTTTCTGTTCTTTTCATTCCTGTGCATGTTTTTCTCAAACGGTGTGATTATTTCACATCTTTCCAGTCATTCATATTCTGATTGTTCAGATTCCTGATGTTTTTGGGTGATCAGCTGTGTGGTGCTTTCCTCCAAAAGCTGGACATTCTAAACTAGATTATCATCCCAGGTCTTAATTTTCTCATAACTGGATTAGTGTATTAACATTAATATTTTTAAAAGAAATTTATTTTGATTGTTACAGTTCTGTATGCCAGAATTTCAAAGTTGTGGTCTATGGAAAGGGGAAAAAAAACAGTTTTTGGTAAAGGTACTCATATTAAGAACTTCTTTGGTCTGAAGGAAATCTTGAAGTTTGAGTGTTCATTGGAATACATCTCTGCCTTGAAACAAATGCTGAATCGCAGGAAATGCAGTTGATGTACTGTATTCCTTGCTTGTATGAGCGATGTAGATTTCCTCAGGAAAATCGTTGTTTTGACTTTCGGTGTCCGTGTTTGCAGTGAACAGATACAGTTATTGAGACCCATTATTCAAACTGGTAGATTCCTTGGAGCATGCAACAGCTGCTTTTGTGTCTACACAACTAGACTTACTCTTAAAGGAAAGGGGTTATGATACAAACCCAGGTGTTGCCTTGATGTGACTCTAGTGGCAGGTGGGGGCTGCACATATTGGGTGCACCATCAGGCTAACCCACTTTTAGAGAAGACGGGAGACCAGAGAAACACCTTTTTAACCAGTTAAACTTGTTCCTGTCTTATTTTAATATATTTCCAGGTGAATTCATTGAGATTCCAGGTTAGCTTATTTTTAATCTGAATGAAAACCAGATTTCTATAACCTCTTTGAGAAGTTGTGATCAAATTCTTTTTGACTGAGAACTGAAGCTTTGCTGTCTGAATAATAGTAGATAACCTTTTGTCAGTTTGGACTCTGGAATGCTGCTACATGTCCTATCATTTCTCACTGTCCACAAAGTTCTAAGATGTGTTTTTGCCCATACAGATAATACTTGTCTAAAAAAGAAAACAATTTTCTGATTTTAAAATCTCAGAAATACAGTAAGAGCATGAGCTTTAAGACTGACATATGAAAAGAAGAACTGAAACAATTATTTCTCTGAATTTTTGTGTGGTCTTGCATCTTCCAGCCCTCACATTCTAGAAAACAATGAACTTGATATTACAAAAAAAAAAAAATTCCAGTTACTGGGTTGTTGGCTTTGTTCACTTATTCTTGCAAGACCTGATACAGTCCTACGCTCCAGTAATGTTTCTTGTTCTAGAGCCAGCAAACCAAATGCTGAAGTGGTTAAGATGTTGGCTTTTATGTAGCTGTAGTATAAAGTATGAGCTTCAGTCTCTTTCAGAGCTTGGCCTAAATTACTGTTCTAAAGAATTACAATGACTGGTTTTGACTGGGGATTTTAATAATTCCTGTGGCTGTGCTTATGGAACCAAATGTCATTGTTCTCGGCGTGCTTCACAAATGTGCATGCAGCCTATGTCCCAGTACTGTACTAGAGGCTGTTACAGAACTAATAAGCTCAAGACTCCTAACAAGCCACCTAACAACCCAACTTTCAGAGCTGTAGAAACTGAAGTTTCGTGTTTGAATTCATGACCACAGCAGGGAAGATGATCTGGGATCTGGGCGGATATATTAGATACTTCCTGACTGATGTAGTTCTGTGTGGGTCCGTGAGTTTACTGTCAGTGATGAGAGCAGTGATTAGTTGCACAATTAAAAATAAATATATTTTAAGCTTGATATTGCTAAGCCCTAAGTGTTATTAAATGTGAGTAGTGGATGAGCTTTAAGCTTAAGTAAAATTCGTGAAACAGAAAGGTATGTGAGACAAACTTAGTGTCTTGAAAACCCCTTTAATCTAAATCACAGAAAGACAATTGAAGATGTGACAGTTCTAAAAAGAGATAGTGTGAGCCTCTGCTATCTGTCATTACTTGCTGTGCAAAACCAAAGTGTATTCATCTAGCATTGGGTTAAATAGAAATTGTTGTATATATTATTCTATATGAAAAATTTGATAGATCCACCATGTGGGATATCAAGCCAACCCCCTCCTGTAGTGGTGTGTACCACAGACAACACGTGTCAGAATTATTTGTATGTACTTTTTGTGTTTTTTTCCTTGTCAATGAAAACTTGTACTTTCCTGGGAATACCCATTTCTTACAGGATCTTTAAAGCTATTACACTGGGTTGCTTTTATTTCTTATTTTTTTTACTTTGCTGATTGGTCTGCAGTATTACCTGCACTTAATAATATTATACGCACAAGAGGAAGATTCACGTTTGGGTGGACTTAACACTGTGGGAAGTTGGTAATGTTTCTCAGGCTCTAGGACATCAGAACTGACCCTGTGATAGGATCAGTCATCTTTTTCTCTTACACCAAAAACTCATACTGGGATATCTGCATCTTTTTGTTTTGAGATAAGGTGTATTTTGTATGTAATAACTGTCTTCAGGAACTTGTGCTTGGGAGGTATGGGGGATCTTGTTCATGTATTAAAGTTAACTTCTATTTCCAGTGTTTAAAAACATGAGTGTTGTTACACTGCAATTCTAAAATGATCCAGCAGTATCACTGATGTAAGTAGTAAGGATTACTTTCATGTGAGAAAAAATATCTATAGAGGTCATCTTTGCAAGCTACCCTTGCAATACTGTATCTCTCATGAAGACAGTGAGATGTCTGAAGGAGTGAAGAGGTGTAAGCTCTTTGACCCACCTTTGTGGAGGTGGTACTTCCGTTTCAGATGCTGCAAGAGATAGAGGCTCTGTAACAACTTGTATCTCAGGTTGGATATTGCAAGATGCAGAACCTTGTTCAGCTTTCACTCAAGCTTCTTTTTTCTGTCTCATGCTGCAGCTTTGTCTGGAACTTTCTCTGTGTCATTCTTTTAGGTCTATCCTTTGACTTTCCTTAAGAATGGAAACAAAGTGATTGTAATCTACACTGAAATGTGTGTTTTTGTTTTTGTTTTTTAATAAGCCAAATCAATTAGCAGATAGTGGTAGGATTGCTCCTATTACTGATAATGTGTGTTTCAGAGCAATCTGTTAGTTGTATCATTCCATGAAAAGAATAATTACAAAACTGGGTTTGTACGGATCGCCACATGCTACCTACTGGGCCTTTTACACTGCTTATTTTATTCTGAAAGGTATGGTTGTGAATTTGGCAAATGTGTGGACTTTTTATCTGAAAGGAAAAAAATAAAAACGTGTCAATTAAATTATGAGGAAGGAAGGAGATTTGGCTTTAGGACAGAATGAGTTTGACTTGGTCTGGACAAAGGGGCTTTGCCTGACAGGCTATATGGAATAGATTTTGAGAATAAGCAAAAATACCTTCTTATTAATATTAGTTTCTTGACTTGAATGGTCAAGAGTCGGTTCATGGATAAGAATATACCTACTTGCCTTGAAAGGCTCATAAAGACAAATAATAGTAAGACATTTTGGTGAAGGGGAAGAATTATTTTGACAAGCCTAGACAACGGTAAGAACCTATTGAAGTCCACAATGGAGTAGATTTTTAAAAGGAAGGAACAAAACCCTTCATTTTGGGAAAGATTCAAGAGATGGTGTAAATAACTTCAATAGCACTTAACCAGGTCCATTCTAAGGACCTCACTCCCCACTTTGTGTCTATTTGACTGTGTCTACTTATCTTCTAAGCTGCCTCACATTTGACCTGAAATCTCATACCTGTTTCGGCTGCATTGTCCCGAGAGGATAAACACCTGACTTTAAGCTAAACTTTAATTTTGTGTGAAATAGATAGCGCTGATTACTGCTCTTCCAGCAACAATTTTAAAAGGAAACAAACAACCCACATGTCTTGAAGAATTATAGTCTCCTACCCTCAGGAGTGGTTCTCTGTTGTGGATTTTGAGTAGACAGAAGTGTGGATCTGTTTGTATTTCTGGCTTACCCAGTGTGAAAACATTTGAAACCCATCCCTTTCTTACTGTTCCATTGAAAAAAAGGAGTCTACTTAGTGTGTAGGATTTGATTTTAGTGGTACAACTGATGTCTGACCAGTACGTTTCTGGAAATCGTAGTTACTCAGTATGGCTTTTGGAGTGTTTGAATTAGGCAGTCTAAAGTACAGATGTTGTGACTCTTCATTGTAAGCACTCCAGGCCTTTTAGTGAAAAAGAGCTTTGAACAGAGAGGGCTTTTACTGTACTGTCATGTTGAGCTACAGAAGTTAGTCTACACCAGCTGTGCTGCTTGTAGGTTTTTTTTATTAAGATGAACCATGGACTTTTTTTTCTTTTTCTTTTTTTTTCCAATTTTAAAGAGTTTCTTCTAAAACTATTGTCCAGTATAGCTTTTAATAGTTCTAATCACTGCAGATCAAGATTTATTTTAACTGCTAGATCTTGGAACTAACTGCAGTTATGTACTGAAATGATCAGAGTTATAGGTGAAGCCATAGAAAGACACGACCAGCTTGAATTTTCAGTGGTATTCATTAGAAGTTATTTGGTTTCAGTTATTTTCTCCATATAAGGGAACAGCAGTTAGGTGTCCTAACGCTGCAGTCAGAACCTGGCTGAGCAAATCCAAGCTAACATGTGGAGAGGCTCAAAACAGTTATCTGTATTTCATATTGACAAGTTGCTGATTACTGCAAATAATGGACATCTAAAAAACAAGCACTAAAATTAATTTTTGTTTCAATAACTGTTGAGTGTAAGTTTGTCAGTAAATGAGGGGACCTTGTGAAAGTCTATAAATATTAATGGCTTTTATGTTAGAGGTAGTATAGTTGAAAAGAGTAGTCTCTCTTTTACTCACCCTCCCTCTTCTTCACTTTCCTCCTTTCATATCTGGTTAGCAGTCACCAGTCTAGTGATCTGGGAATGTACAAACTTAATTTGTGAAAGTCATTGGCTTTGTTCTGCAGATTGCACAAACATGTCCTAAGGTTCTTCAGCAGTACGTACTTTTCCCTAGGAAAGTTGTCAGATTGAATCTTCCACTTGGGGCTTCAGAGAGCAGAATGGGTTTGATCTGAAGAAACAGAGAATAACGTGGAGATACAAGAGAGAAAGTACTTAGATATCTCATTCTGAAAACAGTGTACTCTTGTAGTATTCTTGCAAATCAGAGTGTTGATTTGTCTTTCGGTTTTCAGGATCTTCTTATCTTACATATTTTCATAATTTAATTTTTCTAATAGTTCATGCTCTCTCCAAGATTCTAGCTAAGAGATTTTCATAAGCAGATAATGTCAAGGTTTTCTTTTAAAATTATTTGTAATTTAATAACCACTAATAATATGTGCAGTTGACATACCTTACTGTTTTTACTTGGTTTTATAATTTTGCTGCTGAAATACCCAGTCATTTCAGTAGGTAAAGATCATGTGAAAAAATTTCTTAGCTTCAGTGGTACATCCTGAAGTGCTTATGGTGTGTGATAATAGTACACAACCAGCACTGGAAGGTTCCAAGAATTGGGTATATTAAAATGTGGTTCTTAGAAGATGAGTTTCCTGTATCTTTCAGTCTCAAAGACTGTCTAGACCGTTGAAATCCTCCCAAGCTTTAGTACTGTTAGTGCTAAGGAAGGAATGTTATTCATCTCAGTTTGTATGTCTGTGGGACACTGTCAGTGCATGGCAACACTGAGTGTCTGCTGAAAAGGTTCTTGGGTTGATCTCCCAAGGGAAGTGGCATTCTAGAGACTGAGAATTTCTCCTTTGACTTTTTTTTTTTTCTTGGATGTTTTTCTCCTTTGGCATCAGACTTGTTAGTTGCACTTGTCAAAATGTGCAGATAATGTCTTGAAGCTGTGAAGGCAGTTAGAGCTGTCTGGTGAAATGGAAGAAGGTCTCCATATTGTCTTGATGTTGTTTTCTGGTACATCTTCAGGACAGAGTTGGCATCCACCAGTGTTAATCAGGTTTTGATTAGCAGCACATCCCTAGAAGGATGTGAATAGGGTTTCTGCCAAATGTGTTGTGACTCTTTACAGAGCATGCTGCAATGTTGTCTGATACTTTTTTCTTGCAGCTTGCTTCCACTTTAACTGTCTTGCTCCTTAAAGTAAAAGAAGCATTTGGTCTTGAAATGAGATTATTTAGATAATGATCTGCAAGCCAAGTTCATCAAACTGTGATCTCCTTCCCCCTATGGGAGGAGGTGGTGAAAGAGTTTGCCCTATGAAGGCTGGCAGCTCAGCACTCACCCCCAGGCTCACAGAAAGCTTTGGCTGTGCTTTGCTCTGCCTGGTGGCATGTGTGTGTCAAACATCTATGACTTGTCCATAGTTTGATCAGAAGTTGGGAAAAGGAACAAGGGGTTTCAAATGATGGGCCTCAATTGCTGTCTTAAGAGGTGATGTGGTCTTATCCAGCTGGAATATTGGGCATACCTGTCTAAAAGATTCAGCAAGTAGGTTTAAGGGAAATTGCTCTGGAACCTAGATAGTGCTGGAAGAAAAAGGGGAGGTTTTTCTATACTGGGAAATTAAATCAGAATTGAGTTGAAACCCATTCTCTCTTCTTTAAGCACTAGGCATCTGGAGAAGAAAAGTCCTGTAAATAAGCAGAAGTCTTATTAGAGACCGTGTAAGATTATTTAGCAAAACAACAATGTTATAGTATAGACAACAAAACTGCTTTAAAAAAAAATACCTTAGGTGCACTTAGACATAATTCTGTATAATATAAATTTTGTAATCACTTTGCAGAACCTACTAATAAAATGCATAGGGAAAGAAATTGTGTTGCATGATGAAAATATCTCCTGGATCATTTCGTCTCATGGGTGATATGCACCTGCCCTCAGGAGCACCACCACTGCATGAGAAAAATGATAGAGCACCTGTAATTGAAATCTAAATTCTTCAGTTCTTTTCTATGTTCTTTTCATTTAAAATTTTATTTTATCTCCTTGTAGCTCAGCTGCTTGCTCTGAACATTATTCTTGAATGGCCTGTTTGTCAATTTTTGGGTTGCTTAGCTCATAAGAACTTTTCTGGAAAAAAATGTCCTGTCTGGTCTGTGCAATTTGAACTGTCTTCTTCCTCTGGCAGTAAGAAATTCTGTAGGTCATCTCATGATTTTCATGACTGTGCTTAGATTTGTCATATTTTGGTATCTGTTTTTTCTTTCTCTACATGGAGGTTGTGTTCTATTGCTAGTTAGAAGTGGGCAATAAAGATTTCCTCTTTGGACAAGTGATTTTGTTCTTCATTCACTAACTGTTTTTTTGTTTTTTTTTACTTTTAATAATTTTACACTCTTGTTCAGCAGCACAGTAAGTGGCTCCTTGCATCTTTGATTTGATGACTTCAAATATGCCTTTGAGAATTGGAAAGCAAATTTTTGTGTGTTGTACACTCTTATTACACTGAGATTTCCATAATGCATTCTTCAGTAGCTAGTTAGCATTGTCTGTAGCTGTTTCCAGGAACATTGTTGTTGAACAGCACTCTCTCAGTGTTGTTATCATGAAATGATTGAATGTTCATAAGTTGAACTCTTCTCTCGTTTTAATTCCTGTATTCAGTGTTTTGGAAGTTAGTCTGAATTGTGTTAATTCAAGAAGCAGTACTAATAATCCTTTGGGATCTCAGAAATGCAATTGGAAAATATGCACAGGGACCTGACATTACTGTCTTAATTTTTCCTTTACAGAAAAAGAGAAATTTGGCTAAATTTAAATAGAAGTAATAGAGACTTTTAGTCTTACTTGCATACGTGAAATCCATTCTACTGACAGGCATTTCATGGGTTGTTCTACAGGTGTTCAGTAGTTTACCATTTACTCAAGGATCACAGAAAGTTAATATCCTCAGGCAGCATATAAATGTGCAGCTAGATGTTTTTTGATGTTCCATTTTGAAAGCTATAGAAGTCTTATTGCGTGGATTGTACAATTACTTCCAACTGTTAAAAATGGCAGCTGCTAAAACTAAATTAGCTGAGGTGACTTCACCACTGTTCTGAGTGTCACCTGGCAGTGTATGTAAGTTCAAAACCAAACACCAGAAGATCTGTAAATGCTGTCCTTAGCTCTTCTTTTAGATATATATGCAAGTGGTTCAGTTCTCAGATCAGAATTCAACAGACAGCTGACCCACTAACCCTGTTTGTGATATACAAATGGAGCATTACTATTTAAAAAATAAAATAAAAAGTACACAGTACCACCACAAACAAAATAAGTGCTCTTCGTCTTTTATCTCATACATTTAGAAGATTGAAGCACATCTGAAATCTGCTTGACATAGAAAGCTGATTTTTCAGACTGTGAAATGCTGTAGCTGATGTTTCAACTATAGATTTGCCAGTGTATATCCACAGGCAGGTCTGCTTAAGTCTCCCATAATGTGCATTTCCTGCTTCGATGTCTTCAGAATGCTTCTGTCTTACTTCCAGCATTTCCTTAACATGGAGTAAATTAGAATGGATTATACTGAAACCTGAGACTAGTTCCCAAGACAACAGCTATTTCTACCATTATATTTATTATATGCCTCATATGCTATTCACTAATTGCAATTCCATTGCAGAACTCTTGGGTAAAGTTTATGATTAAAGAATGCATGCAGATTGTGAAGTTTGCAATTAAATAATACAGAATTTAGATTATCTTCATTATTCTCTAGACATTCAACTTACATGAATCCACACTTCTTTCATGGCAGAATGAGCACTGTATTTAAACTCAGAGGTAGATGTTGCACTAAGTTTCATTAACTCGGTTTTACATGAAATCATTTGTTCCTTAATGCACCCATTAGTAAAAATATTCTAAAACTTTATTCCTGTTTTTGTTAAAGTTCACTGTTATTTCACATAAAATAAACGTATAATTATTTTGTAGGTCAGGAAGTGGTGTTCAAGTGCCTTGGGGAAGGAATTCTTGAGAAGGCCTTTCAGGGATATAATGCTTGTATTTTTGCCTATGGACAGACAGGTAAGCGTCACTTGTACTGAAGGGAGAAACTGCTTCTTGTGCATGTGTATGAAGTAGGAATAGCACAACATAAACATTAAAAATATTTAAAATCATAAATATCATAATGTTTAATGTTACATACTGATTTGTATTTGCCTCGCTTCTTTAGAGGTTGGCTTCCCATTTAAACACACGGTAACTTTATCACTTCCATTGGCAGTATAAAGTTCCTAACATAGGTCTGTAAAAAGGTCTGCTCCTCACTGCTACCTCATGAGGCTGCTTTGAAAGTGTGAAAGGAGAGGTTTGTAACCAAGGCTCATTCAGTCTTTTGTGTCTGTGCGTGTTAAAAGGGAGGCCAAGTAATGGTTTTACTAAAAGAGACTATTAAGATTTCTCTTTGTTTCACTGTTTGTTGTAATGCAAAGAGCAGGCATTCTGACTAGAATAACATGTCTTGTTGCTCTGATACATGCATCTGGAGAAATTAAAACATGTTTCATGAACAAATGAGTAACTCAGAAACTGCATTCTAAAGCATTTTCTTCTCCTTTCTTCCCTTAGGTTCAGGAAAATCGTTTTCAATGATGGGTAATGCGGAGCAGCTGGGTCTGATCCCACGGCTCTGTTGTGCTTTATTTCAGAGAATCTCTGTGGAAGAAAATGAATCTCATACTTTTAAAGTTGAAGTGTCCTATATGGAAATCTACAATGAGAAAGTCAGAGATCTGCTTGACCCAAAAGGGTGAGTAGCTTCATCCTCCCTCTCCACCTTAATTGTTTTTGTTTGAAACTATTAAATAGAACTCAATTCTGGAAGTCCTTGGGGTTTTTCATAATGTATGTTTATACATCTCTTTTTAGACAGGATTGGGTACCAAACATCAGTGTGAGAGTGAGGTTTATTTGCAACTTGATTTTTCTGGTTTAGAACTTGGACTTCTTGACTGGGAAGGAATAACACCTCCAAATATACTCTTGGCACTCTCATTTCTTCTTTTTTGTTGACTCAGAAATACTGGTTAGGCTCTCTGGCTTGGAGATGTCTAGATGAGAGATCTTGATTATATTTTTTTAGTCTGATGTGTGTCTTACTTCTTGAGTGTAATTGATAATTAATAACATGAAGAGGCATGCAAATTAATATAAAGGTATATTGTAGACTTCATTGATATGTTTTCCAAGTTTTACTGAAATACAAGAAGTGAATCTTGAGCAAATTGTTGGGGGAAATTTTTTGTTTCCTTCTCTCCATCAGTATTCTTTTTTCCAAATGAAGCATTTCTGGTTTTGTTTCAACCACAAATACTGGGGTAGAATGAAAAATAATTCATGTGTTCTGATAGAAACTCGATAGATTGAGTCTTTATTTTTAATTAAACTAATTTTTTTCTGGGAGGTATTTTTATTACCACTACTAATTGAAAAGCAAAAACTACATAGTGTGAAATGATAAAAATCTTGTGTATAGTGGATGTTAATTTATGTCTTTTAATTGGAATAAAGTTTATGGTAGTCGTTTGTGCATAAAGACTGTTTATTCCATAGGAGTCGGCAGTCTCTTAAGGTTCGAGAGCACAAAGTGTTGGGACCATATGTAGATGGCTTGTCTCAGCTGGCTGTTACAAACTTTGAGGTAAATCTAAACCTATGAAAGATTTGTAATTAGCATATGTGTACCTAAGTGATAGGAATCATATTGGAGATAAACTGATATCCACCCAGAAGTTTTGTTTCGTGTTTGCAGCGTCTGACAATCACAGGTATCTCCTCTAGTGCTTCAAGGAGTATTTATTTCATGTAAAAGCTTTCATTTCACCTTTATGTTGGTTAAAAATATGGCAATAATATCACTTTATTTTGCAGGTTACCATTTATATAATAAATACCAAGCACATGAAGTTTTCTTGACATGTTTTCTTGAAATCTGAGGCTTCCACACTAAGAATATCACGTCTTTTAGCATGTATTCTTTCACTTTTGTTGTTGTTGTTGAATACAACCTCTTTATAGAAGTGTATTGCATGAGAATGTAGAACTTGGTTTATATAATTCATAATTTAAATAGTGAGAGCATCTAAACCCATCTGGGTTACTAAAATGCATCCAAATAAATCAGTATTGTAGAGTCCAGTGAACTTCTGTAGCTACAGTGGAATTGCAGTGGTGCATTTGTATGAATTGTTTAGCCCTTTTTGCAGAGAAGCTGTTTTAGGAGATCTATTTTGGTTTGGTTTTGCTTTTTTACTTTGTTTTAGGTTGGTTTATTAAAGAATCATTCTTTGTATAGTGTTGTGTGAAAAACATTTTTCATTTGATGGGGTTGTTTCTTTCTCTGAAGCACCTGTTCATGTTATATAGTGTAAAAACTGATTTTGCAGTTTTTATGGTAAATTGTATACTTTGACGGCACATCTTATTTACTTGAATTTTAGAATATTTTCTTCAAACCTAGTTTATGGCTGATGACCTATGAAACTGTCTTGGATACGTAGCAAGCTCATATATGGGAATCATCATAATCATCTTTATTTCTGAGTAGAAGGGTACAGGCTCCAAGTAGGGTAACCCTTTGAGCCAATTCAGAGAGGATGGCATTAATGCAATTTGGAAAAGAAATGTGTGTGTTTACTTCTGTAAGCAGATCTGCCTTTGCCTGATGACTGGCATTGCACAATATGATTTGTAATGTGGATGTTGCCAACATATTTCACCAACAGATAAGGAGAATGTGCACTGAATATTGTTGTTGGGCTGGTAGTGCATCACTTAAAGCAAAGTTGTGATTTAACATTATTCTGTGAAATTAGATCTCCTCTTTACCAGTGAATTCCTGGAGGCACTCAGGGCCAGGTTGGCTGGGACCATGGACAGCTTGACCTAGTGGGTGGCAACCCAGCCACAGCAAGTGGGTTGGAATTGGATGATCTTAAAATCCCTCCCAACCCAAAACTTTTTGTAATTCTCTGATTTCAACATGTAAAAAGAGTTTTCTCTTCTACATTCTCTTCTCTCTCTGCAGAAATACACACTCTTCCATCTAGTCAGGAATTTTGTTCAGCAAACACAAAACTTGCTTTTATCCTGACATCACTTTTTATTCTTTATGCTCTAGGATATTGAGTCATTGATGTCAGAGGGAAACAAATCACGAACAGTTGCTGCAACCAACATGAATGAAGAAAGCAGCCGCTCTCATGCTGTATTCAACATTATAGTGACTCAGACACTTTATGACTTACAGTCTGGTGTATGTATTTCTGTTGGTTTAATTTATGATGTTGTGGTAATTTCTTTTTCTTTGTTCTGCTCGAATGCTGAGTGATCTGTTTGTTTTGAATAACAGTCAGTTTAAAGAAGCAGCTTCTGCTTTTTGCATGTATTTGTAGATGCATCAGTAGTATCACTTAACATGGGCTAGAACTCTGAAGAGACAAGTGGCTTACTGTTTTAGAAATTAAGCTGCCTCAGCTCTCAAGTCTGTTCAAATTGCCTAAATGCTTTTGTATTTCAGAGTTGATATGCTAAGTGATATTATAGCATCTCTTCATTGATTTGTTCCATCTTTTCTGTCAAGGCTGTACCATAACTCACAATTTATTTTTTTTTTGTTTGATAAACATACATGATCTTAGTTATGCTGCTACTTTTAATGCTCTGGATAATCAAAGTAATACTGGCAAGAACATAACATTGAGAGAACACTGTAAGAGAGTGGAAGCATGCTAGAGAAAACAAAAAGATAACTTTAAGATTATATTGCTACTGTTAAGTCTGTCTTAGGTGTTGACAGTTGTTGACATCAATATATTTCAATGGCCTACTCTGTCAGTGAAGTTTTTGTTGTTAACACACAGCTGCTTTGCCTTCATTCAGCCCTTTAGTATGAAGTGTATGACTGACTCTTAAAGGACTGTAAAGGCTGTGAGAATATGTTCTTTCTTATCTTGAATTTTATGCTTTAACCCACATTATTATTATAGAAAGCAGCATTTAATGGTGCTAATATAAGACATGTTAGCATTTTATGCTCACGAATCTTTTCTCCCATATTTGATCTCCACAGAATTCTGGAGAGAAAGTCAGCAAGGTCAGCCTGGTGGACTTGGCTGGTAGTGAAAGAGTGTCCAAAACAGGAGCTGCAGGAGAACGTCTGAAGGAAGGCAGCAACATAAACAAGTAAGACATTGACATAGGTTGTAAAGCATAATATTTTAAGAACAACTATTGCTTCCTCAGTCTCCTGTCTTGGTTTGCTTGTTACGAGTTGGTTCAAATGATATGCCTGGTAAGAAGCAGTTAATACATCTCTTTCAGTTGCTCTGTGCTGAACACCATCTGTTGTTTTTTTTTTTACATTAGTATAGAGACTTTGATTCATACTTGACTCAGACGATAGCTGTATGAGTATTATCTGGAAAAAGTGACGGTAGAGCTCTTTAATTAAGGATATACCTTTTGTGATTCATTTCTCCACCCTGTCCCCAGGCTTATGTGTTTGTCTCATCATATGCTCAAGGAATGCAAAGTTGCAGAGTTGAATGGCTTTGTTACATCAGGTATTAAACTATGTAAGAGTATAATTCACAGTTTAAGAAAACAAGATCAGAATGAAACTGTGTAAGTTTAACATTGCCTTGGGCATTTGTACTCAAGCAATTACAAGTTTCCAGGCACTTTATTTAAAAAAAAAAAGAAAAAACACAAAAAAACTGTAATTACTGTGTTGTTGCCCAAAAGCAAGAATTTAGCACAATATTACCATTGTCTTACACATACTAATTTTCCCGGGGGACAAAATCATACTCTAATATTAAAAGCTACAAATTCTGTACTTAGTTTTAAAATGTTGCAAAAGGTTATGTTATTCTGAAGTCAACAGTGAGAGCATAAGGTGTGTTTTAACTGTATTAATTCTTAAAATGATTTTAAGGTACATGCTTTAGTAGTTTGAACACACTTGCTCTTCACAGAATGACCTCTAATGTACTATGTTTTTAATGTATCAGCCACGCTGACATAGTCCTCATTAAACCAAATTATATGATTCTGTTTCTCTAATGGCAAGTATTGAACCTTTACCCTGCAGGTCAGTAGTTAAATTTGGTTTGATTTTGCTAGAAACTGTATTTACCTTTTGCATAAATAAGGGTGAAATTAAATGTTTCTTTTTAATTCTTGGGGAAAAATGCAAATGCCAACTCTCCCAACAGCTATTAAGAAATTTGTATCTCCAGCAACACTTTAAATCGGAAGATTTCATTTTCTTTTGTAGCAAAATGTTTACTCAGTGTGAAAAGGGAAGATTGTTTTTGCCATTTCTTTTTAATTATACAGGACTTCAGATGCAAGCACCAGATTTTTATGTAAAAGATATTTCAAAAGGAAAAGTTGACAGCTCTATCTTTTCTCATCAGTTCTTGTATAGTATAAACCTCAGTTACCCCAGACCATTTTTAAAGCATTCCCTGAGTGAAATCTGATTTGGAACTAGTAGGCAAACAAGAATTCTCAGTGTTGTGCTTTAGTGTCTTTTATTAGACTTTTGCTATTACTTAAAGTTTAATGAAGTCTGACTTCACTCAAAGCCCCGAAATTGGTATGCATATTTTCATCAGAGTAGTCCTTTACATAACATTGTACACAGTCTTCTTTTTGATAATGTGTTTGATGTGCCACGCTTACTAGGGAAAGGCAATAATCTTTCTGTAGAAATACATACTACTTAAACTATATATACCTTACTACGTCACCTCCTGTTGGTTTCTTAGAAATTTTATTCTTTCATAAAATAGCAGTAATTTGCATTGGTAGCATAAAGTATGTTTAATGAGATAAAAACAGACCTACTGTAACTACCGGGACATTAAATTCCTTGCTTGTTCAATATTTTGTTGCCTTGAAGAACAAGCAAATAACAGAACTGTTTCTGTGTTTACAAGACAGGAAGAGCATACTCTGCTGTGCTTCTAAAACTAGTTTGATAAACTCTGCAGATGTGATGCTGTGATTCTCTACTCTGTTTCTACATGAAACCAGTTAAGGACCATGGTGGTCACTGCTGCCTCAGTCCCACAGCTTCCTGTACTGTAAACTCTTTCATATATTGGAACAGCAGGTTACAGAGTGGATGTGCTGAATTGCTCTGTTGCTTACCGAAACAGCTGAGAGTTGTGTGATCTTGTTAATGGTTCTGTAAAGTTATAATAAAGAACTGTTTTTTCTCAGAGCTGATGTGAAATTGCCTTGGGTCATGAAGGTGTTTCTCAGTGTCTGTAGTCTTTATTTCCCAGGTTCTTGTGGGACTTTCCAAACTCATAAGAAAACCATATGAGCTTGTTACTGCCCATGATGCTCTAGTTCCTATACTGAGCATAGAAATGCAGATGCTTAATAATCTCTGTTGTAGCTGAGGAATTTCTAGAGTACAGCAGCAGGAGGAAATGGAGTAAGCAAGCCGTCAGTTAGTGGCTAAGAAGAATACGTTCTATGAACACTCTATAATTTTAACCGTGATTAGAAAAATCCTAACTATTGTCATTTTAACTTCAGAATGAAAAAATAAGTTTTGTAAAGGGTATAGATGTGGTGGGAGGAAATGATTTGGGGCTAGACTGGCTCCAAGCTCTTTTAAGGAGAAGGTTTTCATATTCACAGGGTTTACTATTAGAAAGAAGGACTTTGCTACCAAAAATTTGGAAGAAAAGTGTATAGAAGTAGTTTACATGGATGTCATTTAGGGACAGAGTTTTTCCCTGCAGTAAAGAAGCACCACCTGCCCTTGGGTGCTGCTGACTCAGGCCCTTGCTGGGAGTGTGCAAGCTTCCATATGCACAATAGCAAAGGCAGCCTGTTCACATTTGATGGAGAGGGGTCAAGGAGAACAGAAAGCTTGCAGAAACAGCACTTTCCCATGGTCTTGCACCATGTAAGCTCGCTGTTTCTTCTGAACTGCCTCAGTCTGTTGTGCACTATTAGCTCAGGCCTTCTGGTTGATTCATTGTGTAGATGGCTTGAGATAGGATCTAAGTAATGACAGATCTTGGATGCATCATCCAGCGTAAAGCAAAGCAACTACTGAGTCCTGTAATTATATTGCACTGTCGTTTTTTTTAGTGCTTTCCTTCGAAACTTTTAAAAGCTTTGTATTACGAAATCTTAAGTAGAAGGTTTAAAGGACACCAGTTTGGTTTTTAATACAGTTGTTAATAGTCTTAATATAAGATTTGTATTTTATTATGTTTCTAGAGCAGAAATATTATCACTTCCTTTAATCAGGTGTTAATACTCTAGCTTATAGCTTGCTATTTAAGGTTGCAGCCCTCTTGTGAAACAGTTATTGATGGTGGACCTTTCTGATTCCCTGTTTTTCCAATCTCCCCCTCCAATTTTTGTAAGGAAAAAAAGAACACATTTTCTTTCTTCTGCTTTGGTTTTTGGCTTTGATTTTCAAATTTTTTTCTCATTTAAAAATGGTGAGAGGAATTGGACGAAAATAAGACCAACTGTGTGGCATTTGTTGTTTTGTCCTTTAACTTTATAATCCTTGAAGGTGGACTCCTTTGGGAGTGTAGAGCTGGTGCTTTTTCACTTGTGCTGCAGGAGATTGCTATGGAGCAGCATATAGCATCTTAGTGTTTGTTCTTGCATGTTTAGTACGCTGTCCAGATGAAAGATTGGAGACAAGAACCAGTTCTCCCTCCCCTACTCTCCTCCCACAGGCTTTCAGGAGTTGTTAGGCTTTTGTTTGGGCAAAAAAACCCTAAAATTAACTATTCTTTTTGCTGTGAATTTTTCAGGCATGGGTTGGAAAGTTATCCTTTAGGCAAGACTAGACTCTCCTTTAGGTTCTTTTTATTTTAGTTTTGCTTTCTGGTCTATCTTCATGCCACTTTGTTTCCTGGTGTTATGTACATATTTTGTGACATTTGTAATAGATTGTGTCAGCTTACCCTCACATATCTTCCTTGAAATACTCTTCAATGTTTTTGTTATTCAATAAATGAATGAATTCAGAACCACTAGGATTTTCAAACAGCATTAAGACCATGTTAAAAATACTGTGGAGATAGTCAGCCAATTAAAATAATGCTAGTCGTTTGGAGAAACTCAAAGAATGGAATGAAAAAGTACAATCAGTTTTTAGCCTTTTGATTAGATAGCAAAATTAAAAGTTTCCTTGGTAGTTACGCTCAATTATCCAGATGCTCTTTATAAGTAGGATGGACCAGTATGCTCTTGAGCTAAAGTGTTCTCTGGTTTTACAACTCCTTATGCATCTGTTTAATACTCTTAATATAACTTTTTATAATTTTACAACTCCTTATGCATCTGTTTAATACTCTTAACTCTTATATATTCCTGAACCAGCTCGTTGTCTTAAACATACTTGCCCCAGTGTCATTTAATATTTACATAGGGTTGTATAACAACTGGAATATATAATGCATAGATGCTTTGTAAAGGTTGCTTATAGCTACATTTGTTGGTAGAAGTGGTACAAGTACTAAAATGAACAAGGTCTTAGTTTCTTCAGTATTCTAGAGTAATGGGAAGTGTTTGTGTACCAAGCAGCCTGTAGAGTTTTTCTGTTCTCATGTTTACATTCATGCAACATTTTTATAAGTGGGAGATTGGTCTATTGTTCCTCCTCGTGAAAGATCCTAGTGAGGCTCAATTGTAAGTCAACTCCTTTGTTAAGGGGTATCTGTCTCTTCTGGTGAGCAGTCTTCCACTGTCATGTAACTGCTGGTTAGTTACTAGGTAACCCACCAGACTAGTTCTCGTGAACCACAGCTGACTTTGCCTTGAGCCTCCTTATGGATATAGTTCAGTTTTAGTCAACTGTTAAACTAGTGCTCTTAAAATGTTGTTCCTAGACACAGAGGACTACTGCTGCACTGCCAGCTTTAACTCATAATAGTGTCATGAGACAATGTCCAAGATGGAAAGATTCTTAGTCTCTAAGAGAAGGAAAATGTCTAAAGCTGTTATTTTCTGTATACTGATGCTGTCTGTTTTATGCTTGTGAAACTATTCTGAATACCTGAGTATTTCAACCTGGTCTTCCTTGGAACTTGGTCTTAGTACTAGATAAGGTGAAACACTGTAGGTAACTGTTTCGTTCCAAAAATGCAACTTTTAATACATTGCCTTGTTTTGATCTCCCGTGGTCATTTCCAGCTTAAATTATTTATGATATCTTAAAAGTTGGATATACAATTTTGCAGAGCACAGATTAAACCATTCTGTCTGTTTTATTAAATATACCTTTGAGGTATGTGTTGAAAGCTGTTTTGTGCTGTTGCCTTTATAGATCTCTTTCAACACTTGGGTTGGTTATATCATCACTTGCTGATCAAGCAGCAGGGAAGGGGAAGAATAAGTTTGTGCCTTACAGAGACTCTGTGCTCACTTGGCTTCTCAAGGTAATTAATATTTTCTGTTCAACGTTCATAAGTTGTCAGCTTTATAGGTTTTACCATAACTCTGTGTACTTAAGAGATTGCTCATTTCAAAAAAAAAAGATTACAAAGGATATAATTGCTACAAGCTCTTCCAAGTAATATATTGAGATAAGCATTTACTGTGATAATTGTATGTAAAGTCCTACTTGGTGTATTTTCAATTACCTTGGGATTAAAGCTGGTAGAGGTGTTTGGGAATATTTATGGATCATATTGATTAGTTTATATCCAGAATGTATATCTATGTCTAAATAGAGATTTGTATTTTAAGTGTCTCTATATAGACAGTGTGTAATCTCAGAACAGTTTTTAATCCTCAAACTTTCCATGTCTGTGCTGTACAGGACAATCTAGGAGGAAACAGCCAAACTGCTATGATAGCCACAATTAGTCCAGCAGCAGACAATTATGAAGAAACACTCTCTACTCTAAGATATGCAGACAGAGCCAAAAGGATAGTTAATCATGCTGTGGTGAATGAAGATCCAAATGCTAGGGTCATCAGAGAATTACGTGAAGAGGTTGAAAAACTGAAAGAACAACTCTCACAGGCTGAGGTAATGTTACCAATGATACAACATAAATTAGGTAACCTGAACAAATGTTGAACTAGCTGGAAGATTGAGTTTACACTTAAGTCCTACAAAATAAGAAAAGGAAGAATCTTAGACGTTTTTTTTTTTTAAATTTACTTTGTTTCCTGAAATAGATCCAAAATAACGTTTCCTTTTAGTAAATTTAAATGAGGACAACATTGCACAGGTAGTGATCTGTGTCAGAATGGACTGTTCTTGAAGAACTTTGTGTCATGTAGTAAATGAAGCAGCACAGGTAAGAGCTACAGCAGATCTTAATTGTATATATGTGCTAGCAGATGGTTTTTAAGTTGGTAGACTATATATTTTTATGATGCCAAATAGAAAAATGAGAAGATATAAATCTGGTACTGGACTACAATGCGGGAAATTTCTCTCACTGACATTTATGAGAATTTATCAAGAATCTTCAAAACTTCAACACCAAAGCCAACAGTGTTCTGTTGACTGAAGAGTTAATGCCATGTGACTGCTACATTTACTAGACATACATTTCTAATTAAAGCATAAATTATCAGGGTAGAAGTACTTTTGTTGATATCTGATGAAATGGGGCACTGCAGTATAGGAAAACATTTTTAATATTTTCTGGCAAAATGTAACTGTGGAGGAAAAATACCAGAAGTATGTCTTAGGGTAAATTTGAGTAGTGTTTAAAATTTACATTCACTTAAGAAGTCATGTTGTGTATACAGGCAGTCTCTTACAGCACTGAATGAGAAAATCTGCCTTATGGAAAAGGAACCATTCACTTTTTTTTTTTTCCTAAATAAAAATCTTCTGTAATTTTGTATTTTAAATCATAAAATATTCTTTTAGTCGGAACTTAGTTTTGTTGGCAGACTGTGGCTGCCAACAGGAAAGTGGGGAGTTCTTGTACTTTGAACTAATTTTTTGAAGGTTTTTCTCTTCGTCCACCTCTTCAACTTTCTTTTGAAAACAATTACATGAAGTTACAGGCTAGCATATTGAGCTCTTATTTGGAGTGGAACATATTCAGCCCCCTTGCTTTTCTTTCCTATTGTGAAATGCGAAGCCTATGTTAGCTCCAGTGCATGCCTTCCGTCAGAGGTAATCAATGGTGTCATTCTTAAATGCTTTAATGAAACTCTAGGAACGCTTACAAAAACAAGATAGAATGGAAAGCTAAATGTCAAGAGGAATTTGTATTTAAAAATGTTATAGAAAGGAAGGCATTGGAGTTGATTTCAGACAACTCAAGTTCCATTGGCGTATGTAGTGCTATGTAGATCTTCAGTTATTTCAGATCTGGACGTGTTATAGGTTGATTTCTTGAGGAGAAGGATTTGGGAGTGTCAGCTGATGGAAGACTGAACATGAGCTGGCAATGTGCACTTGCAACCCAGAAGGCCAACCATATCCTGGGTTGCATCAAGAGTAGTGTGACCAGCATGTCAAGGGAGGTGATTCTGCCCCTTTACTCTGTGCTGGTGAGACCCCACCTGGAGTTCTTGGGCCCCAACACAGGAACGGCATTGAGCTGTTGGAGCAGGTCTTGAGGAGGACCGTGAAACTGATCAGAGGGCTGGAACATCTCCACTATGAGGACAGGCTAAGAGAACTGGGGCTGTTCAGCCTGGAGAAGAGGAGACTCCAGGGGAACCTTATAGCAGCCTTCTAGTTCCTGAAGGGAGCCTGTAAGAAAACTAGGGAGGGACTTCTTGTAAGTGCGTGTAGCAACAGGAAGAGAGGGTATATTTAGACTAGATATTTGGAAGAAACTCTTTACTGTGAGAGTGGTGAGAGATTGGAACAGGTTGCCCAGAGAGGCTGTGGATACCTCCTGCCTGGAGGCATTCAAGGCAAGACTGGATGGGGCTTTGAGCAACCTGGTCTTAGTAAGAAGTGTCCTTGCCTTAGGTCCCTTTTGACCCAAACTGTTCTATCATTCTGTCTTCTTCCTTTGCAGATGACCTCTTTCTTCACCTTCTGCCATGAAATACACAGGAAAATTAGCTGAAATCTATCCTGTATCTACAATGTTTGATGTTCTGTTGGCTGCGTTCAGTTTCTTTTTTCTTTTTTTTTTTTTAAGCAACTGTTGCAATGTGAACTGTACCCTAAGGATTTGCTTATCCCTATCTTTTAGGCCATGAAGGCACCAGAACTGAAGGAAAAATTGGAAGAATCTGAAAAGCTAATAAAAGAATTAACAGTCACCTGGGAAGAAAAACTAAGGAAAACAGAAGAAATTGCACAGGTATTTCAGAAATTTTGAGCAGAAAAAGTCAGATATTCACTGTGCACAAGTCAGATGAATTTCTTGGGCTTTGGTGAACTATGTATTCCTTTTCTCTGCTCTCCATTTTCTTTCAGTCTAAATTTCATTAGAATAAATGAAGAAAGTTGTGTCATGGTGTAATTGAAAGAAACTAATCTTACATTTTAAATTAGAACATCAAAGTGCATTTGAGGTGTTCTTTTATTTATAAGTATGCAGTGGGATCTTGAACAGTTTCCCTTGGAATGGCTAAGAGTTGCAAAAGGAATTTGGGGTAGTATTCATTGTTTACATTTGCTGTTGCTTATAGTGTTTTCTTAACCAGAGAAAGCAAATGAGTACATGTATTTAATAATGTTTGTTGTTATTACCATACTTGAAATAAGACTTTGGGATTCCAGTGTATCTTTCCGTCATTTCCACCATCTGTAGCTTGAAGAATGACATCTGTTGGTTACCCTTTCTAGTACCAGAAGCTTGCTTTGGTGCAGTCACTGTTAAATAAACAGATGCACAAAAATGTAGAACCTACCTGGCCAAAGCAAAACCAACCAAACAAAAGATAAAATGTAACAGAGCAGAAGACGTGTTTGAACCAAGCAGATGCTTTAGCTGAATTAATAATAATACTAGAAAAGTGTAAGCCTAAACTGCAACATGCTCTTTTCAAAGTTATCTGACTCATTATCTTTCTTTATATTGTGATTGAGATTGGTTTTTCACTAACATAGAGTTTCAAAACCACACTGTGTTATGTATGAGTACCTCTGATATAATCATTAAAGCATGTATTTGAGGATTAGGTCTAACTTCTTATTTTTGGTGTATAAAAATTGCATTAATACTATACTTGACCATTGTCCTAACTTCTGTTTTTCTGTTATAGCAATATAAAGACTGTGTGTTAATCTTCAGCTCTAGATGCTCTACTTTTATTTACTTGGGATACTTGTCTCTACGTATTGCAGCAGCCAACATTAATCTATTTTTGTGCTCACAGGAGAGACAAAGACAGCTGGAGAGCATGGGAATTTCTCTTGAGTCTTCAGGTATCAAAGTTGGAGATGACAAGTGTTACCTGGTGAACCTGAATGCAGACCCTGCACTCAATGAGCTTTTGGTTTACTATTTGAAGGTAAGAGTGCATACAGGATGTTTACATAGAATGAAAGGACTTTTTTTTTATTTATGGCTTAATTTATAATTCAGTGTATATTGAGATTGTTAAGACTAGTTGCAGTAAAATAGGATAGAACTCCTGCTCAGTTTTATTTTTTCCCTTGCAGTTCAGCTTCAGTAGTTTTCTAATTCATCTACTGATTGCCAACAGTGGAACAAGTGTTCAGCATTTGCCCAAGTTGAGAAAAATACTAGCTTTTTCAGGCAGGATAAAAATAGCATTACTTTTTGGACTGAAGAGCTTTGCTTCCTGAAGTAAGAGACTGGTGTAAGATGCTGCTTTTTGTTAGCAAGCTATTTTCTTAAATATTCATTGAGTTAGAGTGTAAAGGGATGATGTTTAGCTGTAGTGAGTACGAGTAACCGTAGGCTTCAATAGGAGAAAAAGCTTTAAGAATAAAAAAAAAAAAAGGCCAGGTGAGGAGGGCAAGTGAGAGGGAAGCCCTGTTAAAAATGTGCTGAAATGTATTTTCCTTGCTCTACTATCTTCCATACCATTCAGTATAGCATAGTCTTCCTGTTAGAGTGAAACAGTTTGAAATGCAAACCTTATTGGCAGGCTGAGTAGGAAATACTTGATAAGTGTGAATTCCTTGTCAACAAGATAGAAAAAAACTACCTTATCTATTTTATGGATATTTTTCTGCTTTAGTGGTTGAGATTAGGCTTTTATATTTGAAGAGTAGCAAATAGAGTACAAGTTACATAATAGCAAAATAAAGTTTTTCAGCAAGATTTACAGTATGGTTTGCAATTATGTGGGGATTAGTATATTTAGCTGCATTGTTAATATATCTGTCCTCTGAAAAGCAGTGAATTCTGTGGGTCTTGTTTTACTATCTTTGTTATCCTTTGTTCCACATGGCTGCATGACGTGCTTGTTTTTCTTCTCTGTATTATTGCTTGTATGCAAGCATAGTTGGGGAATACTTCAGAATTTGTATATCTGCTGCTTAATTTTGCTTTACCTGAAGCTGTAGGAAGATAAAGTTCAGAGCAGTTTATGACTGACCTTTCCAGTCCTCTGATCTACAGTGGCACCATTTCTGCACTATAAAAGTACCTAGCAAAGGACAACATGTAGATGTCAAAGTTTCAGTGCTTCTACTAGTACTGCCTTAGTTATGTAAACAGCGATAGCTTGCTTCTCTCTTAGCAACAGCTTATTTTCCAGGATCACACAAGAGTTGGTGCAGACACATCTCAGGATATACAGCTCTTTGGTATAGGAATCCAACCAGAACATTGCGAGATTGATATTGCTTTAGATGGAGAGGTCACACTCACACCAAAAGAAAATGCAAGGTAAGGACAATCAATAGCACTTGTTTGCTTTTCATTACCAGAAGATGACTTGCATGTGTTTTTATTTTACCAAGTCAGAAATGTCTTATTTTTTGATCAATTTGTAGCTTTGCTATAAGTGACTTAGATACTTAGAAGGTGAAATTCAGATACACGTGTACACCCCACACACCACTGCCTCATAACAGGCTATCAGTGAATTAGCTCAGAATAAACTATTACAGGAAAGTATTCATTATGAATGAGGAACTTGTTTATATACTGGGAGGTAGCAAGGTGTCTGAATTGTTCCTGGGGTAGCAGGCTGGTTCTTTATGTGGGAGGATAAAACTTACCTCTGAGAAGTTCCTTTTGTAAAGCTTGATATTTTCTGAGAGAAGAGGTAAGAGATCCAAAGGCTACCATTACTACTGTGTCTGTTAAATATGTGGTGTGAAGTCACATTCTCCTTTTTTATCTGCTTCCTTGCTTTAATTTAACTATCTGTTAATCTGTTAAATGTTATCTGTTATCTTTAGGGAGTACTGTGGATTCTTGCATAGAATTCTAAATGTCTTAATCTCTGATGACCTAAGAAGTGCTATTGTCTTAAGTTTAGTGCTTAGTTTGTTGAAAGAATGAGATTTGCATCTAAGGGCCTTTTCTGATACTTGAATGCCTTGTATGTTAGCAGTATGTTTTACATGTATGGATTAACCTATATCTTGGAGAGTTTCATGAGCAGGATTTTCATGCAACCAAGCTTATAGACTTCACAAGAAACAGACAGTGACCCAGTTTGAAAAATGGGAGGTAAAAGGAAAGTCCAGCTAACAGTGACCTTATCCATGTATTTACTGAGAAGTTGCAACAGTCAGAGCTGGAAGGGAAAGGGGTTTTGTATTTACTTTAGATGTGAGAAATCAGACCAGTAACTTTCTCATTTATATTTTAATGAGAACCTAGGTACACTGTGTAATATAGATCACTGTCTATACACGAGAGTGGCAATACTAACCAACCATTAAGTTTTAGGATTTTTCTGAAGTTGTGTTTTTTTCTTTCAGATCCTGTGTAAATGGTACACTGATATGCTCTGTCACTCAGTTATGGCATGGAGATAGAATATTATGGGGAAACAACCACTTTTTTAGGTAATAATTTATATTTACTTACCAGTTTTCTTACATTCAGGTTTTTTTTTCAGTGTGCACTGTTCTGCATAAGCCTTTTAGAAACTGAATATTTATTTTTACACAGAATCAATTTACCAAAGAGGAAACGACGAGATTGGCTGAAAGACATTGAGAAAGAAGCTTTGTTAGGAGAGCATGATCTGGATGCAGCCAGTGAAGCTTCTTCAGAACCAGACTACAACTATGAGTTTGCTCAAATGGAAGTTATTATGAAGACACTGAATAGTAATGGTAAGAAAACTGACAGTTAGGAAGTCCAAAGATTTTTTTTGCGAGGATCATTTAACAAATTTAGAGTGTAACTTAATTTCTAGATAAAAATGTGTGATACACTTACCCCAGTGAGCCTGGGGCGTTTCCTGCAAAAGGTGTTTTACAGAAATATCAGATGTAAATATCCACTCACTTGTACGCTCGTGCATGTGTGAGTATATAATCTATATACATATATCTACACTTGTATACACGTGCTTACATATATATATGTATATACATATATGTACATACCATCCTGGAGATCTTTGGTATTGTCATCTTTTATAAAGATTTTGTTGCCTGTGTTAAAGCCTCAATATAAATATGCATATACATATATATATATAAGTAAAATATGTATATGTGTATATACACTTACATAAAAATTTAAGTACTGAACAAATGTTGTAAGAGGTAAGAAGAAATTTCTCCAAGACAATTATTAGTTTGCTTCTGCTCAGACATACAGTTTCATCTGTATGTCTGTTAATCTTTATAGTGCAGTGACTTCACACTACAGTTCTTTGTAGTGCTGAGAGGTAATCATGCGAGTAAAATCATCATCTAAGTCCTTCTGACCTTGAGTTTTGCAGGTTATTTCAGACAGAAATACACTTCAGATATGTCTGCTTCATCCTTTTGCAAATTGAACATTACCAGCACCATTATAACTATATTACAAAGACATGGACACCTCAATCAGGCTACGGTCAAAAACATTAGCTGGTGTAATTTTTAGCTTCTTGATTACTGTGAAGTTGTTTTTAATTGAAGTTTGTTCAGACCTCTTGTGATGCCTTTTCTGGACAGTTTTCTAGATAAAATATGGTATGTAAAAGTAATGGTATGATATATGGTGTATATAAAATATAGCATGTATAAAATGACATGATATTTTCTTGGTTTCCAGAAGGCAATTAGTAATTCATCTGTTATGATATGGGATGAAGAAGTGATGAAAAACTTAGTGAAGTGCTTAGTGCTTTGTACAGGTTTTTTAACTGCACAAGATTTCAGGAGCAAATGCTTTTTTTCTCTCTGACCGAGAAAACACAGTAGATGGTGTTTCATTTGTTTCTGTTCTCCTTTCTTTTTATCTTTATAGTATTTCCATTGCTTACTGTGGTTTAGCTCTTGAAATACAATACTAATTTTTTTTTTCTTGGTCTCCTCTTCAGCTTCCTTATGTTTTGCTTTTGACTGTAGCATGATTGTTTCCTATACATAATTCTGTAGAAATCATTTTCACATTTTTATGGTCTCATTGTGATTTTAATGGATCTCTTTTTTTTTTGTGCAAGTGAGTTTCAGGTTCAGACCATTTAAGGTGAAATGAAATTATTGTTTGATAACACAGTTGTTCTCATTATGGTTCACTCATACCAGGAGATGAATTTCAGACGAATCTACCATCCTGGTGGTCTTCAGTGTTGTCATCCCTTGTGAAGACTCTGTTGCCTGTTTTAAGGTCTCAAACCATCCCGTATCTGTGCCAAAACTGGGACAAAGGTTTTGAACTTGATTGGCTCATGCATGATACTGCTGGAGAAATTTGAAAGCATTAATTCGATGCTTGATCTGCTTGAAACTAACTCAGAGTTTTAATAAACTGCAGGAGTCAATAATGTTAGTGCTGTTTGAGTGGAGGGTTGCATATTTTGATTTCCATGTGTTATTGCCTAGCTGATGGTAATCATTCTTAGCAATATTTGTAACATATTCACACTACAGCTCAGTAGGCTTTTTTTGACAGTGATCCCAGCCTATCTCAGTCTTAGCTGGGTAGCTTTCCATGTCTTTACTGAAGTGCAGACCTTGCTTTTCCAGTTGAGCTGCTTCCTTCCTAATGCACAGCAGATGTTTGCAGTCACACATCACGCAGTTTCAGAGGCATCGTAACCCCATTATACCACTTCTCGTCTCTTCTCCTCCCTCCCATTTAGTTGTTCTTAACTAGTTGGATTAATAGCTGATAATGAAATCCTGACAAAGCAAGCAGCTCTGAGTGTCATTGGCTGACTTGCTGATTCCAAGCTAGATATCATGTTACCAGTTCAATTCTTCTAGATAGTATATCTAAATTAGTTTTCTGACAGGCTTCAAGTTTGTTGAGTAGAAAGCACGGCAGATTAGTTTCAGTACTATTGATTTATTCTACTTTAAAGTGAGAAAATAAATATGGGGAAAATAGAAGAAATAATGAAATAACAGAAACCTATTAATTCTATAGTTTATATCATTGAAAAAAAGAAACTGAGTCAGAGAAAACTTTGTTTTGTTTGGTTTTAAATTGTATACAGAATTACTTATGAATTTGGTTTTCTTCTTTTGCATCAGAAGTTGATATAGCCTGGAGCAAGAGTTTTTTTTAATCTTTTTACTCTTTTTTTTCCCATTTATCTGTTTATATAGTTGAGAACAGTAACTCCCTATGAGTAAATAGCCTGGTTTCTCCTGAGCACAATCATTAGATTTTATAGCATGTAAGCAGTTACAGCAGTGTCACATTTTACATCTGGCTCTTGAGAAACTCTGAGGATAATGAGGAAAATGTGAAACGTTGAAAACAGCTGTAAAGAAAACATCCTGATTCTTCCTGCCCTGCTTCAACACATTCACCTTTTTCATGGGATTCTGTAAGATCAGCATTGTACCACAACTTTCTGATGCTGATCTGACAAGGATTTATTCCTGTATAGGGTTTAGTGGGTAAGTAAACAGTGAGATTAAGTTGCACACTTACTCATTTAACCAAACAAAAAAGTACAACTCAGACTGGGGATTTTGATGCAGTTCAGCAAAGCAGTACGTGTCAGAACCTCTTCCTAGCTTGCTTAGAAAACTGTACTTCCATGAAATCTTAATTTTATTCAGCATTGTTATTGTTAGATTAACAGATTCCTGATGTGAATTAAGTTAAAATGCAGCAAGGTAATCAAACACTGTTTGTACATTCTTTTCGTAGAATTACATTCTTTTTGTAAACCAATAATGTTCTAACTGTTTGCAGAGATATAACTGCATATGAATGGTCTTGTTGGGACCACTGAACTATTTTTACCATATAAATAAGTGGAGAGGTGTGATATAATGCTTTTAACAATGCGTAGAATTTACTGTGCATTTGGCAAGCACCAGGTAGAATCTTCCCTAATTTGACTTTGCCCGGGGAATCCAAAATAGTGGATTATAGTGTCTAAATCCAGCTTAGACGTTGTTTGCAGTTCTTCTGCGAACAATTTTTTTTCATCTTCTAACTGTATGTTTTATAATTTGTGCCATGTTTTAGTTTTTCACTAAAAAGAATTCAATTTTTCTAGGTGCATCTTTTCAAAAAATAGTTTGCAGACTTTTCTAAGGTGTTAATTTACATTTTGCGTTGCAATACAAGCATAGTTCCTCTCCTTCCCTCACAACAATAATGAATTTGGTTTAAATTTGGACTAGCTTGTTGCATCTTGTGCCAGACATTTTCCCTGGTATAATGTAGTCTTGAAGTAGATGTGATTCTGTAAATCTCGGGGGCTGAAAAGATCACTGTTATGAAAGAACTGTTGTTCCCTGACACTGGGACTGGTCTTGGAGCAATTTAGTAAACTCTTAATGACTCAACCATAGATTCATTTCCTGTGTTTCCAAACACAATAGACCTTAATTTCTTCCATCCCTCTTCTCTGTATGCTGCTTAATACCTGATTTCTCAGCTATTCTTACACATACTTAAAACTATGTTAGGGACTGTACAAGAAACCTATGCATGTGTAGATGATTCTGGTATTATCTGGATGAGTTAGGAGGAGGGTGCAGGTCAGCATGAGTAACTTGGTTTGTAGTATAGAATGTTGGAATACTTTTCAGTCAATTGTTTTTGCTGCACTGTCTGTTTAAAAGCCAAAAATAACTAAACATACTCCTGAGAATGTCGTGTACTAAAAACTGCTAATTCTGACTATTTTAAGCCGCATCTGGATCACTCTTTTGCTATTTGGTTGCTATTTAAATTGACAATTTTTTTTTTAACTTTATTACTTATCAAAGCCATTGTGGTGGAACTTTAAGATGCCTTTGTGTGAAGCCAGTAGTTTCTTTCACTGACAGGACTTGGGCTACTGTAACAATTTATAATTATTGTTGTTTTCTGCCAAAAAATGTGCTCTACACAAATCTCGATGTTTCAGAAAGTTTGCTGAGAGGCGAATAAAAATCCACTGTAAGAATGGAACCCAGAGGTCTTGTTTGCTTTCCTGGCCTTTACAGGAGGAAGGATTACTTTTGCAAAATAACTTTCCTAGATATCCATGTACGTTGAAATCACGATCAGTACTTCAGTTTAGCAAATTCAGTTTCAGTAGCTTTAGTACTAAGAAAGTTGTTATATGTTACTGAATATAGTGATGCTGTGTTTATAAAAACGCAGGATCTGTTTTGGGGGAGAGTGTATGTGCCAGTTGCATATAGTGTTGTTGCTGAGTCCCCTAGGGAAGCTCTTGTGTATCCTCTACTTAATGCTGTAGTAACCCGGATTTTGTTTCGTGTAGCCTTGCAGTATCAGGGACACTTGCACAAAAATTTAAAGTCTGGATTTTAGTAGTGAACACAAGATGATTCAAACAAAATCACACTGACAGTTTTTTTGTTTGTTTTTGTGAAGTAGACCTTGAGTTCTGAAACAGGGCAGTATAGTTAAATGTAGGTTTACTTTCCCCCTTCCTTTGCGACAGACTGACATCCCTAAAAGTCACAAGAAAATTTTCTTTTAATATATCTGCAAAATGGAAGATCTATTAGAATTATTTTAAAAATGAAGTTGTTTTTCTGTCGAAAATCTTGGCATGTCCTAGAGCTGCAATATTACTTTCTCTTTTTAATATTCTACCACTCCAACTATGGAAACTCTTCCTCTTCCTTCCCTTTCTGGTATGCATAATGAGCAGTTGTTACAGGATGTGCTATCACTAGAATATATTCATCTAAATGTCCTTTTGCAAACCATATTTTTGCTGTGTTTAAGATTTCAGATAAATGTGCATGAAGATTTTATATATATATACACACACACTAGTAGTAGATAGGAGGAGCTTATTCTGTTGAATTCTCTTTCAAACATGTAGTTTGCCATTGGATGTAAAACCAGACCAAGTAATTCTTCTTTAATTTGGATATAATTTAGGTTTAACCATAGTTAATGGACACAAGCAGTTGTTTCAGGTCAGGGTATCTAACTGGGTATTTGGTCTGTCCAATTCTGAGATGAAATGTACTTTGTAGTCCCCTCCAGAACATACTTAGTCTGCTTCAGTGTTGTGAAGTGCATTGGTGCAGTGTGGTGCATGACCAGTTAGTTGTTTGTCTTAGATTTCATCTGCAGCAATTCAGTGTCTCGTTCTGTGCCAAAATGGAGAAAGTAAATTGCTTTTTACTTCCTGAAATAATTTCCTTCTCTGGTTGACATCATCTTCCCTTGTATTTTGCTTTGTTTCCTTATTTTCTTCTTACTGATTCATTCCTTTTTCCATGGATTCTTTTTTTCCTACCAAGATTGTGGAATTAGCTATAAATCTCCAATACTGACGTACACAGTGAAGGAGGATGTTAACTGTTGTTCTAGCTTCTTTGCATGACATATTTTTCTTGTTTGAATTTACTTATTTAATTTGCTGTTTATTATCTTGAGTTTTGTTTATGGGGGCAACGAACATCCAGTGTTTGCACAGAGTCTGGGCTGTCTTGATTGCTGTTACCATGTAAATGAAGAAAGTGGCATTTTCCTTTTATTTTTTACTTTTTTTATTTTGTCTTAGACCCAGTACAAAATGTGGTACAGATCTTGGAGAAACAGTACTTGGAAGAGAAGCAGAGTGCTCTTGAAGAGCAGCGGCTGATGTATGAACGTGAGTTAGAGCAGCTGCGGCAGCAGCTCTCTCCAGAAAGGCAGCATCAGCATGGTAGTGACAGACTCTCCTACACTGCTCAGACTGCACAGCAGAAAGTAAATCTGTGGACAGAAGAGAGGTGAGAATGCGGGAGGAATGCTGGAGTTAACGAAATCAATAAGAGCTACAAAGGAAAGGCTCTAAGTGAAAGATGGGACTTGAACAGTCTGTCAGAAACAATATTTTTTGTTAGAATTAAGATTTGCATCCACTCCCTTAATGAGGGCTAGGTTCTAATCCCTAGTGCGTGTACAAGATCATCTTGTTTGATTTAATGTGATATGAAGTAAGAATTCAGCTTGTATTGATCAGCATTGCGATACTTCTAAATTGTTTTACAACTTAACTTGTGCTTCTGAAATGTTTGGTTTAGTATTTAAGTTAGAAAAAAGGAAAAGACACCTTATGAATAAATTGGTCATCTCATGCTAAGGAGTCCATTAAGGATTATTGTGTTTTGAGAGCATCCAATGAAAATACAGTATTTTGCAGTCTAAAACGACAAAAAAAAATCATGTGAATCTTTTAAGTTTTGTACATATGTGTTTCTAAAAGTAAGTCCAGCTTTAGAGGAGGACTGCCTTAAGTTTGAGAACTGCAGGACAGTCAAATAGAGTATATTAGAGCTGTTAAGGAAGAAAAGGCTTGCAATTAGATAAAAGTACAGAAAGCTCTTTGCAGAGGAATAGCGTGGCACCCGAACAGAGGTCTGGTGAAAGATCGTGATGTGGTTTGCAGGAAGAATTTAAGAAGCAGACCAGGAAGTTGTGAGCTGAGTTTAAGCAGTGTGTGTATTTGCATCTCACTAAAGAGGGAAGTTTGTTTTTGGTATCACTAGGGAGAAGGGGATGTCAGCTCCACAGAGTTCTAGGGTCAGCAGCCCAGATAATTTTTTTTGTCTGACAGGTTTTCAATAAACAAGCAAGTATTCTGTCTTTAGGTTTGTTCAGCAGGAAGGGTGACTAGGTGTACTAATAGGTAACTTGTAAGCATCTATCTTCTGTTTCAACAAAAATTTATTGTTCACTTGATGTTTTTTCTATACGTGGAGAGTTTGAGTGCACTTCTCTATTTCAGCTACTTTTGCTTTGCCTTCCACTGTTAATGAATTAATGTGCAAGAGTTGCTTAAGTAACAGAGGCCAACGTTGTGTAGCAGCTTTCAAATTCAGAATGTTAAAAATAGAACAGAACAGATCTTAGTTTAGTTATTATGTCAACTTTTGTTTTGTAATTTCTGCCAAGTTTGTCCTGGATAAAAAGAAAAAGCAGTCTCCTCACACACTCAGCCATGGTACCTAAAATGTTTTCCATGGCAGCTTAGGGAGAAGCATTGCTCTGTTTCAATTTCAGTTAATAATAATTGTTTGCCCCTGTGAGAGCTAAAAACAGAATTGTTGTATTGTGAACTGAATGTAAAGTATTGCAGTGTCACTGTTGTGATTTGCAGGCTGTTTTAGTGTTGCAGAGGAGTGTGAAATAAAAAACACTCCGGTCTGAATCATTGCTGTTTAATATTGAGCACAGCAATGCCATCAAGAAATCACTGATAACCCGCTTCCGTTGCAGTGTTGAGAAGTGGACTTATGTGCTAAGAAAGCAATATTTGTAAGAGATGCAATAGAAAGGAGAAAGCAGCAGAGAAAAAACACATTCTTTCCTATCCCTGAGAGTCAGAAAGATAAAATTGTAATTGATAGTCTAAAAATTAACCAAACTCTGTAACCATGAATTGACATAAAAATGAAAGTCTGGAGTACTATCAAGACTAAGAGTTCTGCCAGGCTTCTGTTCTCAGTATTTGTTAGAAGATTTTTAGGGGGAGGAGCTGTGTTTTGAACAAGCGTTTTGGCTCTGAACTCCATGGATTTCTGCTGTAAAAGCATGGCAACAAAGCCCTGTAGAGAATATTCACCAGCCAACTGGCCAGAGAGCAAGAAATGCAGAAAGCATAGGAAGACTCAGTGCAAAGAGCACGTGAAAGACCAAGTGTCTGGGTTTCATGGGGTTTGGTTAACGCAGTTTTGGCTGTCAGTCTGTTGCTAGTGGAGCTGAACTCTGCCTGGTCAGCCAGCGGAAGGAATTTGATAAGCATCAGATGTGGGTACATGGTTGTGTCTGTCAGTTCAGCTAGAATACATTACGCAGAGTTTATTCTAGCTTTATGCTGACTGTGGGAGGACAGATGATACCTGATACAGTGCTAAAACCCTTTAGTGTAAAGTAAATCCATTGCGACTTTGAACAAATTTGTCTGTTGGGGTGGGTGGTGGTTCTTTATCTAGCACTGGAAATCCAAGAGATTTGCAGTGGTGCTTTGTGAGTGCGAGATTTGGAGGTTTTGCTAGTGCTTGGCTTAAACAAGTGTTTGAATATTTCATGTTCAGTACATACTTGTTGTGGCTAATACACTGACAAAGTTAGGGACTGGCTTATTCAGGAGTGAAAGGCAGGGACTTGCTGTAGCTGAATCTTATGGCTCCTAAAGCACTTACAGATCAAAGCTGTCTTTTGCTTCTCAGACAGGGCAGCTGTCTTGCAGTGGTTGCAGGTGTAATGCACTCTCAGCATTAAGCACTACTTAGTGAGTAATTCCTCACTCTATCTTCATTTTCTGGGTGAATCTAAAATTAGAGCAGTCTGTGGGATGTGTCACTCCAGTGGGTCAGAGTTGCTCAATTAATCTTCATAACCAGAGTAACAGAAGCAGGAGAGAAATTTTCTGTGAAGTAGATCTGGAGAAAGTGGACTTAAAACAGTTGCTACCACCAGTAGATTTGAAGTTCAAGCAAAATCCACCTATGTTGCAAACTCAGGCCAGATAAGTGAGAGAGGCAAAGCAGCATGTTTTAGCATGTTGAAGGCTCTGAAAAATTCAGACCTATGTGCTAATGCTGTTAGTACTTTGTCACCCTCATACAGTATCGGGGAAGAGTCAGAGTGCAATTTGAATTATGCAAGCTAAAAAGTCATACAAGGGAATGTTGGTCACTGAAAAATCTGGAATTAGATGATGAGTTTTTTGCAGAAGGTAGTGCAGTAAGTGCTGTTGGGATTACAAGAAAGGCAGAAAGGGGGTCCTCCCATTCACTCAAAAGGTAGTTGTGATACTTCTAAAAAGCAAGTTAAAGATAAGACTCCCAGGTATGAATGCATGGCAGGTGGAGGCATAGTGTGTGTCACAGCAGGTTTGTTGGGTTGTATGTTAGAAGTGATTTGCTCAGACAGGCCCTACAAACCTTTCTGGAAGTCGTCCAGAAACTGTTAGGTGTACGGAGTGCAGAAGCTTTAACCTGTGCTCATTCGTTGATTTAGTTAAAAGGTACTCTTAGTAAATAGCACATAAGGTGCTTTTTGAATATATACACTTGAGATTGCTTCAACGTATGCAGGGAGATCCAGGAGTCTGTAGAGCTGCAGTGCACCGATTGTAATGTAAAGCTTTGGCCCGCAGTGATTTCAGATTCCATTGTCACAATGTGAGGAAGAACAGTTTTTGTTAAGATGAAGTATTACACGCTGGGGCTGGTAGTTTCTATGGAACTTGACTACAGATTAAAGGCAAAGACAACTGCAATTATTTCATTTCTTGAAAGAATATCCCTAGGGCTCTTAACAAATGATCACTTCAACAGCTGTCATAATACTGTGCCCTTTTTATATGGGGATTACAGTGCTAGACATATCTCAATAGTAGTATATTTGTTTAATATGTGATTACTGCTCTTTCTTCATAAAACTGTCCAGCAGTTTTGAGTTTGCTGATGTAGTGCAGTATGCATTTCTCCTTACACTTGCTTCAGAAAATTCTTCGTTAGCACCTCTATTTGCAGCTTTCCAATAATAGAAATAGGTTTCTGTGTATTTTTCATGTTCCCTACTGCACTGCAGGGATGAATTGTTTCGACAGAGCCTGGCTAAACTTCGAGAGCAGATAGTGAAAGCAAATACACTGGTGAGAGAAGCAAATTTCTTAGCAGAAGAAATGAGTAAGCTAACAGATTATCAAGTAACGCTTCAAATCCCTGCTGAAAACCTCAGTGCCAACAAAAAGGTAATAGCATAATGATAGTGCTGGAAAATGAAATAGTTTTATACCTAATAAAAAATGTAGATGCATTTAACTTTCATCTTCAACTTAAGGCCATAAAATTTTATTTTGGTTAGATTATATGTAGACAAAACATAGATGCTACCTGATTTTATCATATCGAAAGTTATTAACATAAAAATAACAACAGAGTATTAAATATGACTTAGTGTTCTTCCAAGTGTGTGATAAGGGTATATGAATGCGATTTGTGAGCAGACATTTGTGTTCTGTTACTGTAGAGTGCTGCATTTTAGTTGTTTGCAAAAATGACCTGTTTTGTTCAAGATCCTTGTAACTTTTTCTGAAATGCTTTCTTGTTGTAATGTTACCGTAAATATAATGGTAGCAATTAAAATAATACACTCATTAATTATTTGACTGAGAGTTGTTGATGGTACTGTGTAAATGAAAGTTGTTTAAGAGGAAAAAAGAAGTCTGAATCTTCAGAGGTGTATAAGATATATGCTGCATTTGAGGACAGAGATGGTATGGCTGGCATGCAGAGGAAGCTGTATATTGTCTATTTTATTCCTTTTTAGGAGTACTGTTTGAGTGAAATTTTAAACTACTCGCATGCATGCACTATCCCTACAGTGATTATTTTTTCTTCTGGCTTAGAGGGGTGCAATAGTGAGTGAGCCTGCTATTCAAGTAAGAAGAAAAGGAAAAACTACCCAAGTGTGGACTATTGAGAAACTGGAGAACAAATTGATTGACATGAGAGACCTCTATCAAGAGTGGAAGGAGAAAATTCCTGAGGTATGAAATATTTATTTTTGAAAGAGATCACAGTTCGTTTTCTTCTAACCCCTTACAGTATGTTGTGCAGGTGAAGTGCAGTGAATTAATATATGAAAGAGTATGGTACTGTGGTGATAAAAGAAACAACTGTGAACATAGTGCCTGTGCAGAGTAAAACATAGCCATGTCTTATCCTCACTTACATTCTCGGGTATGGTTGTGCTGAGCTAGTGACTCATGGCAGAAGTTAAGGCATATGTTTACCTTCCATTATACAAGTGCTATGCAGATAGGCATGAACTCTGAATAGAAACAGCAGGCTGCATTGGAAATAATGATTAAACACTGGTCAGTATAAAAAATAGCTAGGATGACTAGGGTGTCTTGCTGTGTGGAAAGTGCAGAACATATCAGTGGGGTAGAACTTGATCTTAAAATTGTAAATATTCTGTAATTTCATTTGTATATCTTTCAGCCTTAAAGCAGTGAAGAAATCAGTTAAGCTCACGTAGTTTGTGTCAGTATTTCTATGAAAGCCAAGTGGTGCTTCCTGAGAATTTAAATAACAGATCAGACTTCAGAAATGAGTGTAGGACTTGTTAAAATCTTGTTGGTTTAAATCAGAGGTGTATCTTATTGTCGTTTGGTGAACATAGAGCACCTAAGGTACTTGCTTCAAGAGTCATTCCCAAATACCTTTGTACAGTTCTGCTTTTGTTCCCTGCCTTAGACAGGACTAGGGGAATCTCTAAAATTATAATACAGGGGAGTTTGAGCACTTCATCAATGAAGACGACAATGATTTTGCTGACTTCAGTAAGAACTAATAGCACACTTTCCTGGTCAGGATTATTCTTTCCATGACATCTGTCATGTGTAGTACATGCTACATTGAAGCATGTTTGTCAAATGGAGTCAAGAGGAGGAGAAGGGAAGGAGCTAACATGTCCACTGATGTGTGCATAACATACCAGGAATCTGCATAAATTCTGTATTGGCTGTTATGACTTGCATAGAAACTGCTGCAGATATGATCTCACCTCTTGAGGAATCATAGTAACAGTTGTAGGCTTAAGTAGGAGTCATCCTGCAACTTCCCTTTTGCCCTAGTAGTGGTTCGCAGCAGCTAGAACAGCTCTTTTGCTTGAGGATTATTTGTGCTTTCATTTAAAAAGTAAAGTTACTACTTACCATAGTAGAGAAAGAATTGCATGTCTCATCTCAGATTTCATTTTAGATTTCCTGTTCTGTTTGTTTAATAGGAAAGAACATTAAAATGTGGAAGTGACTTAATTTTTGTGCCATGATCTTGTCCTGCATGGTAATTCGATTTTGATTTCCCATACTCAAACGTTTTTAAAATAACTTTTGTGCTCTTTAAAACAGATAAGGAAGCTAATTGGGAAAAGAGGTGATCCTTTTTATGAAGCACAAGAGAATCACAACTTAATTGGTGTGGCAAACGTGTTTTTGGAGTGCCTTTTCTATGATGTTAAGCTGCAATATGCTGTGCCTATCATCAGCCAGCAGGGGGAGGTAAAGCGAAATAGTGTCCTGATTCCTACCTGTGCATTTTTACCTGTGTGGATAAGCTTAGTAGTTCTGCATACAACTTTTTATATTCCTTTCTCTTCTTTTTTTGTCATTGTTACTTTTCATTTGATGATTGTGTGCTGTTCAGTTCTAACGTTCAATGCTGGTTAGCAGTCTCTGTATACCTCCTGGTGTAAGACACCTACTATCTTTGTCTTTTAATAATTTGTGCACAGATTCTTAGTACTTTTCTTGCCTTAGGTTGCAGGACGTTTGCATGTGGAAGTAATGCGAGTCACTGGATCTGTCCCAGAACGTGTGGTAGAAGGAGATGACTCATCTGAGAACTCCAGTGAGAGTGGGAGTCTGGAAGTTATGGATAACAATGGGGAAATTATTCACAGAGCAAAAAAGCTTTCCTGCAGGGTAAGTGAGAGCACATGATGAATTTAACAGCTTCAGACCTTTGTAACTGTGTAGTCAATTTGAAATACTAAATTGTGTAAGCAATAACTTGCTTTACGTTTTATAAAGATAAAATAGAATTTTCACTGGCCATAGTTGCCAGCGACTGAGTTGATCAGCGTTTGTTCTAGTATATGTAGATCTATATAATAAGTGCATACATTACAAGGACAGTCTTTCGTGGCAGATGCAGAAGAGGAAATAGTTTTTCCATATATCAACTTGCTATGATTTGTTTAATTTTTTTTAGTGTAGTGTATCAGTGGCTGGTGTCTGGATTTCATTTCTTCTTTAATAAAAAAGTTCTTCACTCAAATGTATTGTCTTTCTTAAAGAAAGCACGTGCATGGGTAGGCTAGCTAGATGCACATAACTATTCTCCTTGCGTCTGCATTTCTGTGTATGCAAAGTACAGATTTCCTAAGTAGGGTCATTTTTAAGAGGCAATTGGAAATACCTTTTAGAAACTCTTGGTTGTTAATTTTTGTTTAAACAGTTTACTTTTAAGCATTTTACAATTGAATTGTTTTTATGGCTACATCCATCTTGTTTACTCAGGTAAAAATAAAAGAAGCAACCGGACTGCCACCTAATCTCTCCAACTTTGTCTTTTGTCAATACACATTTTGGGATCAATGCGAATCAACAGTGGCCGCACCAATGGTAGATCCAGATGTGCCTTCACCTCAGAGCAAGGATGCTCATTTTACAGTGGCCTTCTCTCATTGTAGGGTAATTATTTTTAGCATGAAACAGTATTATTAGAAGGATGGTATACTTGATTTAAGCTGTTTAGAATTTAAGGCTTGTTTTCCTTGGGGGAGGAGGGATGAAATCGAGTCATATAACTAATGACTTTTCAAAATACTTATCTTATTGGTGCTGTGATGGGGTTTTTGTGTAAATTTTCAAAGCACAATACTCAGTGTGCAGAAGCATGAGTTGCTGATGTGATTTGTTTCACAACTCTGTTGACTGAAGTCAAGCTTTATAATCCAAACTGTATGCTTGTACCATGCAGATGTGTAATTGTTTGGTGACTCTCTGCAAACTAATTGAGGAGTTGTGGTTATTTTATTTCTTTGGTTGTAACGTTTTTTTTCTGATTTCTAGGACTATGTGGTGAATGTCACGGAGGAGTTTTTGGAGTTCATTTCAGAAGGAGCTCTTGCTATTGAGGTGTGGGGTCACAGATGTACAGGCAATGGCACCTCTGTTTGGGAAGTTGATTCTCTTCATGCTAAAACTAGGACGCTGAGAGACAGGTATAAATTAACATGAGTGCTTTCATCAGCTTTCCAAAGGTTTCCTATTACCTGGGGTACGCTAATCTTACTTTGATGAGGCAACCATTACTTTTTGTGGGTATGGTCTTTTTAGGTGGAATGAGGTAACTCGAAGAATAGAAATGTGGATTTCCATACAAGAATTGAATGAGATGGGAGAATACACTGCAGTTGAACTCCATCAGGCAAAGGATGTAAACACAGGGGGGATTTTCCAGCTTAGGCAGGTAAGTCTTTACCTTGTTGTCTTGTTCATACTTAAATTAATTCTTAATTTTATTCTTAGATTCCCTCTTTTTCTCTCTCCCTCTCTGTCTGTCTCTATCAATTACCTTCATGTTCAGGGTCACTCTCGCAGAGTTCAGGTGACAGTGAAACCTGTTCAACATTCAGGAACGTTGCCTCTCATGGTAGAAGCAATTCTTTCAGTCTCTATAGGTGGTGTGACTGCCAGATCAACCAAATTGCAAAGAGGCCTGGACAGCTATCAGGTAAGACAGCTTTCAGGCTTTGATTTATTTTCTGTTTTTACTTTTTCTATTCTAGATCCTGCCCAAAAGTTCCAAGAGACCTTAGTTCACATGCTGGTACATGAAACATAATCTTCCTGTTTTAGGTGTGTTTGAGGCTAATGTAGCTACAAGATGATAAAGCTACCTCTTTTTTTTAACTTGCTTGTAACTTAGTATGTAACTGATAAGGAGCCAAGTGTGAAATCTGGATATATGCAAGTTATACCATAGGCATATAGAAGTTGATTCTACTTTTGCAGCAGTGAAATTAATACCGGATTAATTATTTGGTTAGTTTCTGTCTCACATATGAATGGTGCAAGTTGAAGAGAACAAAATGAAAATGAGTAGGGATAATGTCTTACAGCGATATAACATTCATCTTTTTAAGCTGTTGCTGAATGCAGCAGGTCCTAAGAAGTATAAATGGCTTCTTGCTGCTGCTGCTAGACAAATTCATACGGAAAACAAAGTATTCCTTTAATGGCAATAGCAAAGAGCAAGTGGAACAGGCCACCCAGGGAAGCATGGCATTCAGAACCACAAGTAATTCTAACCTTAAGTACAGACAAAACTGTATATGTAAAGTTTGGCTGTGTGCTTGCTCAGTCCTTTTTCTGGTGCTGTATTCTATAAATTTCTTTTTTGTTGTTGTTTTTTTTTTTTGCTAAATATAACCTCTAAAATCATGGCTGAGATGCTATAGTCTGTAATGAAATAAAAATCTGATCCTCTCTGTTAGTAAGACGTCGGTTACTTGAATGCTGTAATTTTAACATTGTACAAGTTTGTGGCAAGAAATGTCTGTACTTGTGGTTTGGGGGTATTTCTGTGATTTTTCTGTTGAAAAATGCATGTTGTTTTGTTTTCTTTTTTTTACAAAATGTATTTTCTCCTACCAGAAGGAGGAGGATGATGGTGGTGATATGGATAGTTACCAGGTATTGATGCTGTTGCTGTCAATCCTGTGGCATGGGGCACAGCTAATGCTAATAGCCAACAGCTTTCAAATGAACAAACATAGTGGTGCAAGCAAAAGCAGCTTTGAAATATATGCTATGCATTTAAGAGGCTACCTGGGCTATAAGAAACTACTATTTCAGTTTACCTAATGACTTTATACTCTTGCAGTGTGCTCTTTACTGTTCAGTAGTCAGCTCTCCTGATGGACTGCATGAATTACTATGTGAATAAAAATTTAAGAAACTTGAATTTAAAATGAGAATAGTTTCTATTGAGTGTCTTAGGATAGAAAATGTGCAGCTACAGAAATTCTTCTCAACCAAATTATGCAGTAAGTGGCTTATTTTATTTTATTTTCCAAAGGAAACAACCTTTTGAGCTGTGCAGTTTTCTGAAATGCTAATGGGAAAGCAAGTAGAACATGAGAGTATGAGCAGTACAGAAGTTCAGTGAAGCAGATGTTCTCAGCTTAGCTACACAGAAACTGCAAACATGGCTTTTTTGTGATAGGTAAATGTAAGGCAGTCAAAATTTAGAAAGCTTAAAAGAATTGTTAAAAGATGGCAAAGACCAGAAGAAGAAATACCTAAAAATGTAAAACGCAGTAAAGACTTTACATGGAAGTCTTTTATTTTTAGCAGGCAGCTTTACAGAAGTAGAATTAGTTTGGTGAGAATGCTGACATCTCATAAGATAATGTGTTAGACTTGACAGCGACCTCAAAAATACCAGTTAGATACTAACTTCTTGCGGGCTGTTTACGTGCTTCCTGAAAAATCACAGAGAAGAATGAACCAGATTTTCTGTGATACCACAAAGCATGATTGCATGATGGGTTTTGTTTGCATGAGAAACCTTTTAATTGCACTGATCACAACTACTAGCAATGGAATTTCATGCAGATTTGAGGGTATACTGACCTGTCTAATCTTCAGGACAACTTACAATCCACTGATTATACCTGTTTTGCCTATTCCATGCACTATTATAAAGTGAGTAATTAGCCTATGGTGTATAATCCTGTTCAATAACTGAGGTTGTATTTTCTTTTCCTCCTTTTGGAATTTGAGATTTGAAAGCCAATGAGCTTCCATTCATGGGTGATGAGGTACTTAATTAGCGTGCATGTAATTCGGGGAAAAAAGTTTTCTGCATCATGCAAGCTGTTTAATATCAATTCTGATGAAACTGTCACCAAATTCACTGCCATTTGATCTTAACCACAAAGCATAATAACTTCCTTTCTTCTTTCCATGTTAGGAAGAAGACTTAAACTGTGTACGAGAAAGATGGTCTGATGCATTGATAAAACGCAGAGAGTACTTAGATGAGCAGATTCAAAAGATCAGCAATAAGCAAGGTTTAAAGCTTAAGAGCTCTTTCATAAATACTTTATTCTCTATATCAGCAACAACAAAAAAAGTGTTTTATATAAAATATTAACCTCTTTTGCTGTAGAAAAATCTGAGGATGATATAGAACGAGAAGCTCGGCTGGTAGAACAGTGGGTAGGGCTGACGGAAGAGAGGAATGCAGTGTTTGTTCCAGCACCAGGCAGTGGAATCCCCGGGGCACCTGCAAATTGGTACGTTCAGAAAAAAAACATTGGAGTGCTTAGTTTTTTCTGCAGGAACATAGCAAACTTACAAGGTAAAAATCTCAGGGTGTTTTAGAGCTTTCTACGTTTTCCTACACCACCACAAACTACACAGAGTTGGGATGAGGTTAGACGCTGGTTTGAACATGACAGTTGTCTGGTTATCTTACTACATAAAACAGTTTTGAGATGGATTTGAAGTTTTGAACATCACCTCTGAATTTAGTAGTATTTTACTTTCTGTTTTAAATTCTGAGAGTTTTCTTTTAGTTTGACTCCTTTCAGCAAAAAAATAAAGGAATGTCTCAAAATGCATTATAGAACGTGATCATTTCATTGAGATCAGGGTGTAGGAAGAAGTTATTCTAATTTAAAAGGTTGTTCTCTTGTTCTGTTCAAATTTCCACTAATGTATCTTTAGTTTCATTTAAATTGGTGTTTTAAGTAAGATCATTGGAACTGACTTTGAAAAATTAAGAATGCATCAGGTTAAATTTGGGTAAGTATGGATGAGAAAAAAACAAGTCTAATCAAGTGTACACTGATGTCCCTGAAAATACCTAAATCTGTTCTTCACTGGGTGAATAATGTTGTGGTATTTTTTCCTCTCAGACTTGATTTTTTTTTCCCCTATTCACCTGAAGTCATGTAGCTAGAAACATGTATATTGTTATAAAGACTATGTGTTGTCAGTAGTTACCTATCCATTTGTTTGAAAGGTTGCTAACAGCTACGTGTAAGATGACTGCATTAGAACTGTCATCACTGTAACAATTGAAATGCACAGAAGCATGTGAATTGAGTTTTGTTAAAGCATTATATTTAGCTCCTTGTGGAGATAAAGCATTGTCTGTACAACACAGGCAATCAGATTAGCCATCTCAGTGTTGACAGCTTTTATCACTGGTAATATGATAATAATAATAATACTGGTTAATGTGAATCTTGTGCAGAGATCAGTTTGCCCAAATTAATTGTGGTGTCTATTTGTCTTCCTTGTTGACAACTGTTTGTTTTGTTTCAGGATTCCACCTGCAGGAATGGAAACACATATACCTGTTCTCTTCCTTGATTTGAATGGTATGTTGTAACGACAGATTCAGAAACTTAAGAAAACAATAAAACTTAGTTTCTAACAATAAATTGATAGAACCATGAATCTTAAATATCTAAGAAGGCATAAGAAAGTTCTGTCAGTGACCGTCTGGTGTGGATTGTAGAATGTTCTTTCTTCTGATTACATATGTTGGAATAAGTAGGCAGAACTATATTAAAATTAAGATGCAAATCAGGGAACATACAAGTACAGGGATTTATTTACTCAACAAAAAGCTGTAAAAGAGCAAGCTTAGTTTAAATGGAAGAACAGATAGAAACATTTTGTGTGTGTTTTGATGTACAAATTCACACGTCATTAGAACACTGCTAGAGATTCTCCCAGCTGTTACAGATCTGAGATATCTGTAGTTTAAATAGGAGGCTTAATGAGGAGTGTGATAAGAGTATCTAAACCTTCTCCCTTTGAAGGCAGCTAGTTTTAACTGTGAGGAGACTGTTGGTTTTTATTCTTAGAACACAGACACACTGTTAAGCAACAAGAGATTGGAGTTAGCTCCATATTTAAGGACTGTTTAGGAAGTAAGTCTCTAAGTATGAACTCTTAGAACTCTACTTAGTAAAGTAGAGAAGGATCCACATGCCCTGTCACATCCAGCACTTCATTGTGCTCCTAGACGTGTTTATACAGGCAACGCACTGATACCTGCTTTAAACACTGCCTCTGAAAAATTCCTTTATCAATGCACACAAGAAATGTTTTTGTTTTTCATTGTAAGCAGAGTTTAGCAGACAGAAGACCAATAGAGCACATTTCCTTTTTTTCAGTATAATTAAAAACCTAATGTTATCAGTACTGCTCTTCTCAATCTGCATACATCCAAACTGATTTAAATAAGAGTTGAGTTGGTTAGGTTGGCAGGTAGATAAATCAGGAACTTTCTGGCTGAGTAAGTTCATTTCATAAATATCTAAAAGTAGTTTGGAACTTTGTTTAGATCATGTGAGAACATGTTCAGGAGGAATCTTGGCCTAGTTTTACTTCCCACTTTTGTATGCTTGAATTATTTTTGAAATAATACATAGTAAGATTAATCAGGACTAACTGTATTACAAAACGATTACAACTTTGCTCTTTATATTAATATCCTTTGGTGTAAAACAGTTTCCTTCTTTGCACGTTTCTTCCATTAGCTGATGACCTCAGTGCCAATGAACAACTTATAGGTCCCCATGCATCAGGAGTTAACTCAATACTACCAAAGGAGCATGGGAGTCCATTCTTTTACCTGCCGATCATAAAACACAGTGATGATGAGGTAAATTGTTAGCAAGCCTTCTTCTTGACAACTGCAGCTTACAATAAAGCTTTCTTCTTATGTTTTATTTTTCTGCTTGTACATATTTAATTATCATTATAATCTTTTGGTGTTAGAAGTGTAATCTATAGCTATTGTTGCCTTTAGTTTCTGCCTAAGATTTGGTTAAGATTTAAGAAGATATGACATGTTAGCTCTATTGCATTTATTCAGAGTTGTTAAGTTTTTACTCTTGGCAAAAGAGTGACTGATACACCTAACTTAAAATTCCTTTTTTGTTCTTTCCTTGTCCCTTTGTCTTTTCTCTTGCAGGCTCTTTTGATTTTTCAGAGGGAACTGCTTCCTTTGTTGTCCTCACAAGGCAAATCTTAATGTTTAAATAAAACTTTTTCTTTTGTAGCACACGATTCCTTTTTAAATTTAGTAAACTGGAAATTGTTAGAAATAAGTTCCAAAACATACCTGGAACCAGTCAACTTGCATTTCTTCCACTTTCTGTGCCTTCTCAGGCCAGGACTTAAAAGATCATTTACAGAATAAATGGCACACTGAGATTGAGAAGGAGACAGGAAAGGAAGAAGGTGTTCTGCAGGATGGGAACAGGTTTATTCTATATGGAACATTATAACTTAATCTAACAAGTGGAAGCTTTGTCATTGAATTTAATAAACTTTCAATATAGATGCAATAGAATTTGTTTTTCTTCCTTCAGTTTTGCTTTTGCTTTCTCCTCTGCCTTCCTCTGGTTGTAGACTTTCTTCTGGGGCAAGGATAGTGTGCTCCATCACCACATTCTATGGTACCTTAACACCTGTTTTATGGTTCTTCTGATACATTGCTTATTGTAAAAGAGCCATTTTACTTAATTTTGCTTGATGATACTTATTGTTCTTTCACAGAAGAATTGTTTAACACCATGTTAAATCATTTGTCAAAGTAATCGAGGTTTTGATTTTCCTTTCTTCATGTGATTTCTCTCTGTAGGTTTCAGCCACTGCTGCCTGGGACTCTTCTGTCCATGATTCAGTGCATCTGAATAGAGTTACTCCTCAAAATGAGAGGATTTACTTAATAGTGAAAACTACTGTGCAGCTCAGCCATCCTGCTGCAATGGAACTGGTATTGCGGAAGAGGATTGCAGCCAATATTTATAACAAGCAGGTAATAACTTTGTATTTTCTTTTATTACTAATTTTGTTTGATATCCCTGATTTTATGAATGTTTTCTTTGCTGCTTGCTTCATTTTGCATGTGTCCTGTTCTTCTAAAAGACAAATGAAAGACAGGTTAGCATAGGTTGCAGTGTTGCTGTGCTTATCTGGTGTAGCCCTTTGAGCTGTTCATCTTTCAGCCTGATTTGGTTCAGAGTCTAGCAGGTACTACTTTCGCAACAGCAACAGAAGAAGTAGTTTAGACAGTAAGGTGCTCTCTAAAATTGCATTTCTTTCTGTTTCTCAGACAACTGAGACCAAGAGCACATTTCAGAATTGCTTCAGATTTTGCATGGGAAGGGGAAGTGGGGATGAGACACTGAACAGCTGTTGTGCTGCTGAGTAACTTACTAATAGCTGAATTCCATGCCTTTTTGTACTGAGATGTTTTTCCTTGCTAGTTTCATTTGTCTAAAATGCCTTGTTAGGTAAAAGGTAAGTTTACATTTCACGATGTAAGGGCTAACTAATCTGGTAATGCAGCATACTATGTCTGTGACTATAACAGTGAAAGCTGTGGCTACTGTTCCAGCTATGACTAGAAATCAGAGCTGTGCTTTGCTGTGGCAGAAGGAATTTTCTGCCTTTTTAACAGGTGTCTGACAAAATGAGAAATGTGTATTAGAGTTTTCCTACAGCCACAGTTTCTCAGTTACAAGTTTATTACACAGGAACCAAGCTTCAGTGAAAAACAGGAATAAACTGTTACTGTTTGAACTTCACAGCATTTTATACTCATGAGGCTGTGAGGAGTACTTTTAAGGACTGTGAATACTGAAAAGGAACTTACTAAATCATTTTCCCGAAAATTGTGCTTATGTGGTAAAATGTATTTTTGCACTCCAACTTTTTTTTTTTCTTTTAAAATGCTGTAAGTAATCATTGTCAAAGCAGTAACCAAAAATTACTTTATTTCTAGAGTTTTACCCAGAGCCTGAAAAGGAGAATATCCTTGAAAAATATATACTATGCCTGTGGAGTGACCTATGAAATAGTATCTAATATACCCAAGGTAAATTGTACCATATTTCTCTGGCAAATTGACTGAAAGAAACAGAATGAACTATGGCAGTGAGTAGTATACACTGCAAAGTAAACATCCTTCTTAGCTGATATGAGGCAACTTGCCAAAGTGCATACCCTGAAGCTCAGTAGTGAGATCGTTTCTACCTTTAATCAGTAGAAAACAGAAAGGATTTTATTTTCTCTTTTCTGTGTAAACTGAGTTCTTGTAGTAGAGCTGTTTCTGAAATTCTATTTGCTACTACAGGGAGAATACAGAGGCTACTCAAAAACACATTCAGGTCAATGAAAACAGAAAAACAGCTGAAAAATTTACTTCAACAGGAATATAAACTGCTTTTTATATTATAAATTTGTAGAAATTGAAAATGTACTCTAAAATTTATCTTAAAGGTAAACTGGACAAATAAAAACAAACAGATTAGTTGCCATGTAATTGTTGCTTTTGTGTGGTAGTACTTAGAATTCAAATTGTAGAGAAATCATGCAGGATATCTAAGGTTTGAGATGGAAGTTGCATTCATTTGCCTAAGAAGTTGTTGTCAGCAGGAGATTTCAGGTTATGTAAGCATTGTTCCTACGAGTTTATAGACTACAATAGATGTCCTAAACATCACCCAAATATGTCTTTTTTATTCAGCATCAGTTACACGTGTGTTGAAAAGTCTTGGATTGTTGATCATAGTTAGGATTACTGATTAAGTTAAGGATTGTTGATTTATAGTAATTTCTGAATTGAGATAGTCTAAATAATTGAATCTACACCTTTAAAACAATATGCTTTAATTTGAAAAATTAAACTTGCAATTTAGGCTACAGAAGAAATTGAGGATCGTGAGACCTTAGCACTGATGGCTGCAAGGAGTGAGAATGAGGGTACATCCGATGGTGAAACTTACATTGAAAAATACACACGTGGTGTACTGCAAGTGGAGAACATTTTGAGTCTTGAACGGCTAAGGCAGGTAAGGAAAAGGTGCTTAGGGCCTCTTATAAACTTTTCTATTACAATCCAAGTAGAGGTTATGGGTGGTTTTGTTTTTAAAATAGTAAGTGTTGCAAAGTTTTCAATTGGAATGAGAGCACCTGACAGACTAATGTAAGACTGAGGTACTTCTGTGTAATACAGAGTTCCAGCAGTGGTTGATTGAATAACTATGGTTGGCAGTGGTGTAGTGGTGTAACAGTCAGAACCTGAACAGGTAAAAGCCAGAATATGGATTTCAGATAGAAATTTTGGTGATTGTATGTGCAAAGTAAGATTTGTAAATGCAAGCCCTGTTTGCTGTCATTAGGCACATTGAAAAAAAGAAAAAAATATATTCTGGATGAATTTCAGGGCCCAGAATGTGGTGTTCAGTGGCACAAGGCCTACTTGGAGTCCAGTAACTAGCAGTGTACTACCCTAGAGATTGGTACTGGGCCTAGTTCTGTTTAACGTCTTCATCAATGATCTGAATGGAGTGTACCCTCAGGAATTTTGTAGGTGACACAGAACTAGAGGGAGTGTTGGTTATACCAGGGGGTTATACTGCCATCCAGAGGGACTTTGACATGGTAGAGAAATGGGAAGCAGGAGTTCTATGAAGTTTAACAAGGAGAAGTGCAAAGTTCTGTTCCTGGGGAGAAAAAAACCCAAGCACCAGAACTTGTTGGGGACACTCAGTTGGAAAGCAACTTGACAGAAAAGGACATGGCGCTCCCTCTTGGCGCCAAGTTGAGCCACGAAAGTGCCTTTGCAGCAAAGAAGGCTACTAGTATCTGAGTTGCATTAGGCAAGGTGTTGCCAGCAAGTCTGTGGAGGTGATCTTTCTCCTCTACTCAGCACTGGTGAGGCCATGCCTGGAATGCTCTGTCCAGTTCTGGGCTCCCCAGTGCTCGAAAGACCCAGACATACTGGAGTGAGTACAACAAAAGGCCACAATGATAGTGAAGGGACTACAGCACCTCTCCTATGAGGAAAAGGCAAAGCTGGCACTTATCAGTCTGCAGAAGCAAGGCTGTAGGCTGGGTAGTAGATCATTTCAGTGTATTTCAATAATTTCAGTACCTAGAAGGAGGGTTCAAACACAGCAGAAGCAGACTCTTTTTCAATAGTGTCAAGTTACAGGACAAGGCAATGAGTGTTCTGTGTGAACATCAGGAAACAATTCTTTGCTGTGTGGATGCCTGAGCAGTGGAACGGATTCCAAAAGTTTCCTTCTATGGAGATAACCAGTAGGCATTTGGACATTCTCTTCACAGAATCACAGAATTGTAGGGATTGGAAGGGACCTCTGAGTCCGACCCCCTGCCAAAGCAGCTCCCTAGCCCAGGTTGCACAGGTAGGCGTCCAGGCAGGTCTTGAATGTCTCCAGAGAAGGGGACTCCACCACCTCTCTGTGCAGCCTGTGCCAGTGCTCCATCACTGCACTGTGAAGAAGTTCCCATGCACATTTGTGTGAAACTTGCTGTGCATCAGTTTGTGGCCATTTCCCATCATCCCTTGGGCAAGTGGTTGTAGGTAGCCCTTCTTGAACCCTGACAGGTTGAACTATATAGCCTTCAGAGACCTCTCCTGACCTCAACCATTCTGTGATTCTGTCCTATTTGATTGCTTCTCGTGAGAAAACCATGACATTGCCCATTTTTGATAACAGCACTATTTTAATGGGATCTGTTCTTCTACATAGGCCGTTACAGTCAAAGAAGCACTCTCTACCAAAGCAAGAAACATCCGCAGAAGCATGAGCACACCGAATGTACACAATGTAAGGACCCTTTCTCCTCTGGTAAATTAATATTAATTGAGTGGAATGATGTTGTCAGTGTACTGATGTAGTGCTTGCACAGTGTGATGTGGTAATGATTATTCTGAAGTAGGACTAGTCAGCCTGTAGAAAAGTTGCATGAAAAAGGTCAGTCATTCCATAGAAATACCTCCTCACAGTTTTCTGTTCTGGGAGAAAGCAAGGGCAGAGGGAGAGATGGTCAGAACTCTCCTTTTATTAAAGGGATTAGAATATTCTTGGGAATAACTTGGGAATGATGGTTACAATTATTCAGATTACTTTTCGCTTTGATGTAAAAGTCTCACTTCTTTTCACGGTGGGAAGGTTAGTTTCCATTTTGTGTGCATTTTATGCATTAATGTCACCCACTCAGACAGAACAAATGTAGCTGTCCTTTTAAGTAATCTTATCTGAAAAGTTAGGACTAAATGTTAAGTGTCTCCTTAAGACATCTTATAAATAAAGGAATGCATTTTGTCATTCTACCTCTTGGTGTTTTGTAGGCATCCTGTAGCAGACTAGATCTTTCTGCCTGTGATGAAGATGATAAGGTACGTAAATATGAAGTTAAAAAAATGTTTACATGATATATCTAACAGATGGTAATTGCATCCTGTTTTGAATCAAACTCTTTTGTTCTTCTCTGCTCTTCATATTAGAATTATAGAAAATGATATTTAAGAAGGGGAAAGATAGGAAAAGCCTCAGAGAAAACAGAATATTGGTGGGAAGGTTCAACCTCTACTGCCATACTGCTAACATCTGCCTCTGATGTCATGGGCTAGCATTATAAAATAGGAGAGATTCCTTTTGGACCTTCTCTTGTATATTTTTAAATAAAAGCTAATTGCTTCTCAGTAATCCATCATTTTCAAGACAGAAAAATGTCTTGAAGTCATTAAGTTGTATCTTAAGGTATATCTGAGGTTTCTTTTAAAAAAAAGGAAAAATAAAGATAACCTTTGAGTTTACCTATTAACTTCTTCATGTTATCCTGTATCAGCATGCATATTTATGTATTTTTGTTTCTTAGGGTTGGTCTGAAAGTCACCTAGATATGTCTGACTGTTCTTCCAGTTATCAAGATGTATCATGCTATGGTACTTTACCCAG